>BMAW01043713.1:56119-69231 GCA_019974015.1 Nephila pilipes | reverse complement strand
CGGGAACATGGGTGGAAGAAAAAAACAACAAGGAGGCAGACTAAGAAGGAAAGCGAATGGTGTCTTATTTTTCCGAGTAAACAAGACAGAGAGGAAGAACAGACGATTCTGTGAGAACGGTTTTTCTTGAAGCTATTCATTCTATCAGTTGTATAAATACTCACCTAATAAGTTAATTAAAAAATTGGCTAATTCCCAACAAGAGACGTGGTTTGTCAGTTTAAGAAACATACAGCAGTCATCCCTATGCTATTGTGTATTGGTGGTGGTGTATTATTCATACATGTGTGTGTGCTTGTAGTGTAAGTAGTGTGTGTGTGTGTGTGTGTGTGTGTGTGTGTGTGTGTGGTGTGTGTGTGTGTGTGTGTGTGTGTGTGTGTGTGTTTGTGTGTGTGTGTGTGTGTGTGTGTGTGTGTGCGTGTAATTATTATTACGAAGAACTAACCGAGATAACAGGATGAAATTTAATCTACATATTATTTGATGTCTTTATATGAGCCGTGTTGTGAGTTACAGCTATTAATGGTTTGTTTAGAACCAGAGGGAGTCATAGATTAGTAACCCGCCATTATGGAGAAGATAAAATTTCAATCGGTTGGTTTTTACAATAACGGCAGGTAGAAATGATGGAAAGATATATATATCTGGGTGATTATTGTGTAGTGAAGAAAGATTTCCATACATATGCAGTTTTATTTTTAGCAATAATTACTGTCTGGAATAAATAATTTAAAATTTTGTGATACTGCAGGTTTTACATTTCATTCAACTTTCTGAAACCAAACAATTTAAAGAGAATAGCCCAATTTACAACATTACACACACATAAAAATCAATTAACATGCATAATAAGGTTTTATCTTCATATCGATTATTTCTAAATTATAATTGAAACTTTACAATATCCCAGCATACACAGTTTACAGTAATCTCAACATACTCTCTTCAAACTGGCTATCCTACAAAACTTTCTAATTTTTAAAATGTGCCTCAAATAAATGTTCTGGAACTATATCAAGTAAATTACGTGCATTTGATTAAAGGAAGTTCTAGACATCATTTTATAAATTTGATCCGCATTACATCATTATACTTCAATATACTACTTGCAGTTTTAATTGGATGATAGTAATTGTATATAATGATGAATATATATTTGCGATTCAAATCAAATTCATTGCAAATATGCTGATTTTAAACGTAATGATAGTTCAAAAAGTGCTATAGCATAGCCTGAACTAGAGACAATGGCTATCAATTTTTGTGTGGCTCAATACAATTATCTCTACTCTAAAAATCAAACTAAGAATATAATATCTCCTATTATAAAGCTTTGTGATAAAGTTTCATTAAACAATTTAGCGCTTAGGCTGGATTTTGTTACCTCGGGATCATTTAAAAATACCTTAAATGAGCACAGTTTGATAAATAATAATTCAAGTTTTAAAGTACATAAATTACAGTTCAGCTGGTAGTTTATGTAAATGAAATGAACAAATTTATCTTGATGGCATGGAAGTGCGTTATAAATTTCAAGTTTTGCAGAAACGCATTAAGCATTTAAGTCATAGAAGTTTTCAATTATATAACAGGTCAATTGAAAAGGGGTCTCGGCCTGACTTTATAGATGAATTTATACTACTAAATTAAATACATATGTTTTTAGTTAACCTAACCCTCAAAGATACTTGCCTGGCATAAAATTTGACGGTTAGTCATTAAGTTTGTCCGAATTATTACATTTGAGAGGCAATACGTATCACAGCGCCATCTCTGGGTTAGTCTCGGGAGTTATTGATTGATGTGTTATAGCCCATTGTACAAAACAGGTGCCTCTCTGTCATTATACTGACGACACAATCATCAGCCATTATTTCCCTACGCATTAATCAGCCTGATCTCCAGGCTTGTATCTTGGAATTTTTGACTGAGTCAACCTCAAACATATGGTCCACCATACTCTTATCACATCTGTTTCCGACTTTAAAAGCAGCATGTCATGTCATGTCCTTCATATTCGGTGGCATACCTGCTTTTAATCGAGGAACACGAAATTTTACGTTTCCAAACGATAGCAGACAATAGTGGGCAGCATACTGAACATAGTTTGCCAATATGAAACTGGTAAATTTTGAAGCTGTTTGTTATGTTTTGTATAAAGCATCATATAGATATAGTATTAGGAACTAATTTTGTGTGTGAGAGTGCGTGTTATAGATGACACTTCTATCTTCTCATTATGCTATTCCCAAGTTTTCAGGAGATTCAGCAGCACAGTTTTTTCTACAAGCTGCTCATAACAGTCTAGTTTAATTTAGGACACCCAGGATATTGTTATTGCGCGTGAAGTCAATTTCCAGTTTTTATTTCAAAAGAAAGGTATGAAAAAATACAAAAATCTAACATTCATTATTCAAATATAAATACTGATAAATAAAAATTCGAATTTCAGTAACAATTAGGAAAAAGGTTATGAATAATAAATTGTATCTCCAGAAATAATAGCAATCAAGCGAAATCAACTTTTTGCACCCAGTAAAAGGCTATTAAAAGGCTTTTTTCTAAACCTCATATGTTAATAGTTCCTGAGATATACTGTAACAACAATTATTTACATGTATTTGATGTTTGTTGTTTTAAAAAATAGATAGATAAATTAAAAATACCTGAGGAATTTCTAGTAGTTTTTGAAAACATACCTTTTTTCAGTGACTAAATTGCACCATCAAAAGTTAAACGAAAGCCATGAAATTTAAGATGCTCGTGTGATATTTTAGCCCACATTTAAAAAATGCCATTTATTAATATCTCGTTTATTTTTCAAGAATTTATGAAGGAAAAAAAAACGTACAAAATGACGGATGAAAATCTCAACACATTTTTAAGTACTAAATTAAAACAGTAAAATAAACATAATAAGAAAATAATACTAAGAATACCCATGAATGAAGAATGAAAATGTTACAAACATATAATGATTTTCGAAATGTAATGTATTTAAATTATGTAATGTAAGTTGTTATCTCAAGGGATTTTATAAAATCCCTGGAAAATATCTCACTGACTGCGAAAAACAAAACTGCTTTCTCTACGAGAGTAGAACTGAGGGATAAAAAACATAACAGGAATACTCGAAATTCTAATGATTCTTTCTTACTGAAAAAAGATATAAAAACATAAAATCATATTTGGTTTGGTTTTATTAACGTCGCACTAAAAGCATCACGAGGGCTATTGGTGAAGGACCTCGTAATTTTGAACCTCAAAATCAGAGTTTTCATTGAAATTATTTACGTCTTAATTAAAACAATAATAAATAGAGAATAAGAGGCTTTGTCACTATTAAAAAAAAATTAGAAAATTTCAACTCGTCTTTTCAGAACAACTAAACATTACTGGGTGTTTAAATAACATTTAAACTTCTAAAATCTTGCACATTTTTTTTCATCGTTTGGTATATTTTAACTTAAATAAGAATAGAACACATTTATATTAGTAATATTTTTAATTAATATGAACGAGAATAGAAGGGCATATTTATTATAATTTTTTAAAATTAGCATGAATAAGAATAGAAGAATAAATTTATTATAATTATTTAAAATTTTGATAAGAATTAGAAAAGAAAAATATATTTTGTTACTAATATTTTAAAATAATGAGAAATAAAATAAACGATATTTTTGTGAATAGTTAAAATTAATATAGATTAGAATGAAAAACATATTTATTATTCATTTTAAAACTAATAATAATTAAATTAGAAGATAACATTTTTCATATCACAAAAATCCAAACCTAGCAATCAGGCAATAAACTTCTATTTACTGCATTTTTAATATAAATTTACTTATTTTTTTTTATTTTAATAATTAATATTAATTACCTTAAAGTTGTTACAATGCCTTTATCTCTTTTTATATATACACATGAATTTCTGCTACGAGATTATTATTTTTTCCCAAAATACTTGATAATATAATATTATTTGTTTGAATTGTAATTTTTTTTGTAACACAAATTAATCAAATAAAAGTATTTTGTCAACAATAATTGTGATATAAATAACTTATATTTCGAATTTTATCTATATAGCTTCCTTTCTCACTCAATAGAACATCATTCCTTTGAGTAAGGGAAAAACTGAATTACTTAAGAGTGAGCACTTTCAAAGGTGATAAAAAGTAATCAACGACATAATTACTGATAAAAACATCAGCGTTGCAACTATATAAATTGCTTTCGAGATAATTCCAAAGGAAATATTTAATAACCATCCAAGAAAATTAGTTCTTTTCATGATCCTAGAACGAACAAGATGAGCCCTAACTAAAAGCTTCTATTTTACCAGCATTTCTTTATGTTTGGTCAGCATTCTATGTATCAATATTTTTTTTATTTGTCTCGTCAAGGCAGTTTCCTCATGTTAGTATATCTAGCGCTATTTCTCATTAAGTAGACTTATATGATGCGATTTCGTCCAGAAATGACCATTAAATTCCCGCCAAAGTACTATGGAAAGTGAAATGAAGTTCTTTAATGAGGCTTAATAATAAGAATTAATTAAATATTGGAGAGAAAGTGTAAAATAAATGTTGGAAAATATGAATAATTGAAACATATTTTAAAATTTATATTTTGTTTGTTATTTGCGTTTTGAAGGAAGTGATGATTAGTTTCAATTTTGTATTTATTTAATATAGCATTTTAACCTTCCTTTATTTGCTAATTGCTAAAAATTAATAAATAAATCGAACACACTATAAACTTAATTTGGGAAATCACGTAAAAAAGAAATTTAGCCACTTATTTAACTCTTGAAGGCGAAATTTTCAAAATCCAGTCAAAAGTAAATTTTATTTTAAAAAAAAAATTAAAAGTTTTGAATAAAAAAACATTTAAGATGGTTTAAAAATATGTTTGAACAAGAATTTTCAAAAAAAAAAAAAAATTAAAAAAAAACACTTTTCAGATATTTAGGAATAATTGTATTCCTACTTTAAAAATAATTTACAACTATTGCGTGTATAACTTACTTTGCAAACATTCCTGACATATGCCATGACCATGCACCTAAATGAAAAATAATATAGTCAGTATTTTTGTTCAAAGTATTAATATTTTGAACATTTGCTCCCATTTTTTTCTCATGAATTATATTATAAGGAACGAATTTCTATAAATAAATTAAAATTATAAGCAGACTCTCGTTAATTTATTCCTGAAAACTTTAATCTGGTTTCATGTATTAAATTACATTATTTAACTGACCTGACCTAAGATGAACTACTTTTGTTTATTTTTTGAATGACAAACATGTTTAATAAGCAGCAAAATATTTATTATGCATAGTAGTTATTTAGTAGAATGGTTTTAAATTCAGTATATTTTTAAAATAAATATTCTATAAGATGTGCATTTAAATTTGGTTTCTAAAGAATTATTATTTTTAAGCTATTGTTCGGAAAGAATAATTAAAATGGTAATGAATTTTTGTTCAATGGAATAAACATAACTGTTCGATGTATTCAAAATTATTAATTGTGTCAATGATTTCCAAACTTTTTAATGGCATGAAACTCTTGGAAGTTCATTGTTTTAACAAAGATATTTTTTTGAGCGAAAATTTCGCACCGTTTGAGAATTAATGAACTAATTTATAAATGCAAGCACTTTTGGTGTCGTAGAAAAGCTAATTAGAAATATTACTTTAAAAACTTTGTAATTAGAGATAAATACAGACTAACTGGATGATAATAGGCGAGAGAGATAGAGAGAACGTAGACAATTTGAACAGTTTGTATTCATTTTCCAATAAATTTCAGAAATTTGGGAGGGGGGGAAGTAGCATTGTTTCGTTTTAAAGTGCTAAACCTTTGCTACAGTCTATAACAAATGGGCAAAATTTGTAACAATTTTTTTTTTAATTTAGAAATTAATAAGGTTGAGTTATTTCAAACTGAAGATAGTTCTATGAGATTGAGTATTTAAAGATAGTTAATTAAAATGCTCCTATTTTCTCTAAGTTATCTCCTTATTTATATTCTGTATTTAAATTTTTAGAATTCCAGATTTCTTTACACTCTACTGAAACGAAAACTGTATAAAATCCTTTTTTTTTTTTTTTTATTTTCAATATAGTTGCCTATATATTTTTTGTCACAAAAACACCAATAATGACGTAAAACATAACAATGTCAGCTTCAATATAAGTTTGAATACAATAGTTTCATGAAATTATTTAGCTTCTAGAAATAAGTTCTTTATTTTATGTTTGGAACAAAAAAGTAATAAATATTTTTATTTTTTTTTTCTTAAAAAGTGTCTTAAAAGTAACTTAAATGGGAAGGAAGTAGACTAATCAATTAGTAATGTTTACCATACCGAAATATTTTGTAATATATTATATAGAAATCAATTGAAAATGAAATAAATTAAAAAACGAAGAAAATATTTCAACATTATGTTTGAATTAATTATTTGAAAGTCCTTGGTATTTGTTTAATTGGATGTCGAAAATAAAAGAAAATTAAAGGAGGCATGATGCGTTAAATACTAAGACGAACGCTTTAATGAACTTATTTAATCCAATATCTTAGATTTTAAAAGAAGATATTGAATTCTCTAGAACTTTTTTTTATTTAATTATGAAATTTTCTTAATTCAATATCTTGCATTCCAGGAAAAAAAAACAAAAATAGATGTTTACTTTTTAAGAAATAGGAATTTAGAAAGAATTACTTATGTGAAAGTTTAAAATCAATATTATACACTCCCATTAAAAATTCTTAAGCTAAGTAGACATGCCAAAAAAATTTAAGCAATTGTTAAAAATAAAAATGCGGAAACATTTACCTTTCATTTTTACTTATTGCATGAATCTTTTAAGTAAGTGGATGCTTAGTTTCAAAATCCACAGTACCTGCTTCTTTAGAAAAACGATAAAAAAAAAATTTTTTTCACTATGATATATGCTCATATTTTGATCAAGCCAATAGAGCATGATAAAAAATATTCAAAATGAAGTTTAGCTCCATAACTAAAAAAAATTAGCTCTACGATTTCTATCAATTGATTTTTTCAATATTTTTTTTAAAAATTTACAAAATGGCTATAGAGAATCCTCCATTGAAGAAAGTGATTTTTATTTCTTCTCATAAGAAGATATTTTTTCTTTCAAGTTATGCTAAATTTTTTTGAAGATAGTTTTTATTTGATGATGCAATAAAGAAAGTTTTCTACGACTTTTAAGCTAGTTATATTGTTTTTTTAAAAAAATAATATATCATGAAAGGTCATGAAGGCGCATAATTCACACAGACGATTTGATTTTCAAAAGGCGGTATAATCTCAAATATTTAATGTATAAAAAATTGTTTGTGAGGAGTCAGTTTAACTTAAGAATTTCTTTTAGAATATTTTTTTTTGGATTATTTGCTGAACTGAAAGTCATTAATATATTTTTTGCTATGTATATATTACCAAAGAATAAAGATTGTTTATCTAATTAATTCAAGAGAAAATAAATGTGGAAAAAAAACTGTTTTGTTGTCGTTAAAAAATTAGAATTTATTTTATTTTAATGCTAAAATTAAATATGATTTTATAATTTTTACATATAACAATTCATATAAATATTTTTTTTGGAAATGTGAAGGGCTGAATCACCAAATGGAATAAATCATACCTTAGAAATGCATTTATTCTTTCTTACATCAAATTCAATTATATTCGGACGAAAACGGAAAATACGTTCGAAATGCAGAACTTTAGAAAAGATACGATTATTTCAATTACCATTCATTGTAATACGAAAGTGCTTGAAATTAAACAAAAAGTATTTGGATATAATCTCTCTGTTATAAAAACTATTACTAAATGAAATTTAATGCATACATTTTCCATTAATTATGCAGTTAAGATTTCTGCCAAGCAGAATTAATTAACTTCTTGAACGCTAAATAAAAATAATAATAATGCACTTCAGGTACGGACCTTGTAATTTTTAATCACAGTCAAATGACAAAACGATACTTGAGCTGGTAGGTCATCCTTCCAATTTCTAAGCCCCGAAAAAATTTAGAATCTCAGTTTAATTTAATTTACAGCACTCTTTCTTATGAGGGTAGATCAGACATAAACGAGACTTTTTAAAAGATCTTTTCTTAAGTACTACTTATCAAATTAACATGAATATTGTTTTTTCAAATAGTAGCCAGAACTTTTCGAGCAGATAACACAATTTTAGCTTTTAGTAAGGCAGTTTCCCCTTTTAAGACCCTTTCCTTACAGGGCCGCTTTATATTATGAGACCGGCGACTAAATAAATAAACTTAGGAAAAATAAACAATTACCTAAACTTTAAATAACTTATTAGGGTTACCACTGCAAAATATATGAAGTCGTATATATTTGATGCACCTTTTACCGTACGATGATCTTCAGTAGAATCAGGACTCGAACACGCAGCATGACTTGCACATCGCAAGTCACAAAGTTTGCTATAGTGACTTCTCAGCTACAGAGGCATTTAAAATATAAGTCAGTCGGTTATTTTGAATTAATGAAAATGTTGAGAATACTATGGAATCTATATGATCCTTCTCAAATTTAGATTAAAGTATTTATTTGAATGTTATTGTGCATCTAAAAAAAGAAAACAATAGTCGATAGTGAGGGATTCTGAGGAATTACTTTACCACTCCGATTTATGAAAACATTTTTGTGTTTGTTACAATGCGGGAACATTATAATCTATGAATTATTATTATTTTTTAAGGTTTAACAGTTCATCTAAAAAAGTTGGAGGAAAAAGTAATTCCACAAAAATCTTACTACTACTATTATTATTTGCTATATCAGAGGCACTTATTGAATACAGCACATACAGTTAGTCTGAATTTAAAGAGCAAAATAGAAATTCGATAGGATTTACATAACATTCGTGAATTCAAAATGGCTGATAGACTGGAACCAGAATTTCTTCAATGAATTTTCAGAAATAAATAATGAGAAATAAAAGAAAGACATAAGAAATTACCCTCATGTAATAAAATTATATCAAGGTTTTTTTTTTTTTTTTTTTTACTTTAAATAAGAGTAGCTGTTGTTGTTTTTTTTTAAATCTCATCTTAAAATAATAAACATTGTAAAAGTGTTAAGCATATATTTTGAAAAAACAGCGTGACTAGAACATCGCTTTTCACGAAGTTCGTAATCGTAATTACTAGGCTTCCACGATCGAATACATTAACTGAAGAAAATTTAGAATTGATCTATCATTTGGCTCTTTTAAAATTCTTGATATTAAAATATTTGCTAAATCAATACAATTTCGCTTATATCAAATTAAGCTGTTAAATTATTTTTCCTTATATTTGTTTGAGAAAAAATGTGTTTGTGTGTTCTTTCTGTAAGACATACTAAATATTTTTATACAATCCTTGGTCAAAAGAAAGTTCTTTCCATCGTTATTGCACACAAATACATTTAATAATCAGAGTATTACATTTTATAAATAAATCAAGCCTGCATCTCAGAATGCCTAAATTAAGATTTTAAACAATCATGGAAAAATATTCAAAAATTAACAAAGATTCATTAAATGGGAAGCATTTAACTTGACATTAATTAATTAACTGCATACTTTTCAGAATGTTCAGATCCATATAATTAGTCAAAAAAAATTAATTAAATCCTTAATTACTTAGCACTTCGAAAAGGATTGAATATTTTTATATACAATATAAATAATTTTATTCGAATAACTATCGGAAAAATTATTCAGTGACACAAAAAAGTTGACACAATGGACTGTAAGCTCAATTTTATTGAACAGCCTAAGTCTAATTTGACAAAATTATAAGAGCAGAGCTCAGAAATATTGCCAGGAGGGGACAGAACAATTCTTGGCACCTTACAGCAATTTCACCTGTTTCCAGATTGTTCCGTTTCCTACTGCGTGAATCGTTCAAATTTCCGCTTTTCAATTACCTATATGAGCCCCGTAGAAAAAGAAAATCGTCTGCTCCTTTACTGGCGCTTCTACTCGTGCTGGTACTATTATTAGGGGGACCGGAAAGTAATGTCGTTTTTCTACATTAAATTCAAACAACCAAGCTTTTATTTTTACATCAAAGATATAACCAGCCTCGTTATCAACAACATTTTGCTATCAAGTGTGCAAATTTTCAATGCCGGATCGATAAAAATCAATTCATTTTTTAGCAAATTATGTGGAGATGATATTTTGTACATTATGCGAATTTTCAAAATTGTTTGCCACTTTGAAAATGTTATAGCGATCAGAATAAATGGAAATCGGATAGCGCAATATCGGGGGAGTATGGTATGTGAGGCAATACCTCCCATCCCAATTCATTAATTTTTTTCCAGGTTCGTTTTGAGCAGTCCGGTATTGCATTATTGTGTTGCAGAATTACATCATTTCTGTTGTCAATCGCTGGGCATTTTTCAATTAAAGATCGATTTACTCGATCTAATTGTTCTCAGTAAAGATCTGCATTCACAGTTTGTCGAAGTTTCAGTACTTCAAAATAAACAACCCCGTGAATACTCCACCAAGCACAGAAAAACGCCTTTTTGGGGTGTAAACCTGGAAAAAACTAATGAATTCAGATGGGAGTATTACCTCACCCACCATACTCGCCCGATATCGCGACTTTGGATTTCCATTTGTTCCGATTGCTACAACATTTTCAAAGTGTCATAAGAATTTAAAAATTCGCATTATGTCCAAAATACCATCTCCAGATATTTTGCTCCAAAACCAATTGATTTTTATCGATCCGGAATTGAAATTTTGCACTCTAGATGGCATAAGGTTGTTGATAACGAGGCTGATTATACCTTTGATTAAAAAATAAAAACTTGGTAAAAATTTATCTGTTTGAATTTAATGCAGAAAAACAACATTATTTTCCAGGTCCCTAATATTTTCTTCAGTATATATAGGCGCGTTATACGGGTAATTTCACCAATAAGTGGTGAACCAAATTATTCAATTAGAAATAAGAATCTTAACATCCACTGGAAGAAGTAATTCTGAAAATTGCTGATAAGATCTAAATCCCATTTCTGATTTTCCTTATTGTTGCATAAAAATAGAATTAAAAAAAAAAAATATTCCTCCAAAATCCAATCATCTATCCGAAGTCAGTTTGTTGTTGTATAGCGTGGAGAAATAATCCAAACAAGAATATCATTGAAAATCGATCTAGGATATCATTAGTTTCGCTTGCAATATTCCACATAATTAAAAGAATATAATGCACAACTTATGAAGGAACATTTCTGTTCGAATCATAAGTCCGCTTATCATAGCTAGAAGTAAATGCGGATATATATGTATGAGTTGGCACCCTACTCTTCTTATCTACGAAACACAACTTAGAAATTTTGAGCCCAGACAAATTTAACTTGCTTCGACCTCACTAACCGATGGTTATAAGATATTTAAAATATATAAAATCCAACAAAATTTTATTTACTGTCAATTATTTATTCGAATCCCCTTTTCAAAAATGTTTCTACACAGCTTCAGCAAAACATTACGGGGAGAAAATTACCATATGACATCAGAGAAATTACTTCGTGACTTTATCGAAAAGTAATGCCTCCATGATCATTTTTTATTTGTTGCCCCTATTTGTTGTTTTTATGCAGAACATTTTTGTTGTACATAAAAGCAGCAAACAATTTTGTTGTACAATACATGTATAATATTTTTGTTGTACATAAAGCAACATGTAGCCTCTATAGAATGCATTTGTTCCCAAGTGTCGTTGGTGCACTGGGATCTGTAGAATAGGGAGATTCATGTAAACATGAGTAGAAGCAGCGAGACGTCATTACACTCAATATTGTAGCTTGCGACTTTCATCTCCTCTCAAAGATGAAGGAGCACCTTCAGAGAGTGGAGCATTGTTTTCGTTTTTGATGACAAGGGGAAAACTGTAATTAAAGCTTAGTGTCAACTACCACTACCGAAATTCCTTTCCGACGGATATGAGCGACTAATCACGCATTGGTACAAGTGAGTGGACAGCGATGGGCTTCTATGGAAAAGGGAATAAATCATTACGTAGCGGATACATGTGCACCACTCAAATACTACAAGAATTGGGAAGGAAAATAAATAAAAATAAATAGTTATGAACGTGGAGTCATTGTTATAGAATCAAACTTTGTATATTATAATATATATTTATAAATCAACCCAGAGCCATTGCTCTGGGAATACCCACAATTCGTATACATTTGCTGGCGTTTCGAAATACCGATTAAATGTATTCGCTCTAAAACAACTTTACGAAATTCCCCGTCGATGATTGAATTTGCAGTAACTGAAGGGCAGACATAATTAAATGGATGGGGAATCGGATATATTATTTTCCGTATCAAGTATTTTGACATTCGATTAAATTGGTAATCGCGAATAAACTTGCATGGATCTGCAAAAGCGGTTTGCGTTAGGTTTGATCGCATTGTGCAGTTGATTGAAAGAAGATATTTACGAAGAAGTTATACATATTCAGTTGGCTTTTAAAGTTGATTTTTTTTTTCGTAAAAAGATACTTAATAAAAGCTATAGAAAACAATAAATTGTATAATACGTATTATTGACAAATTTACATCTATCTCAAATTCGTATTCATTTAAATTCACACAGTATAAATTTTATTTAGGGTAAACGCCAAAAAGTTTCACTAACCAATTAAGATTTTTACCTTAATCGTATAATTGTTTTAAATAAAATAATAACCACATGAGTATCATTACCGCAACTGGAAAAATATATGACTTTATTGAAAAATTCAATAAAAAGTATTCTATAAAGAATAAGTGAAGGATCAAGTAATATTGAATCATTGTCAGATGTGAATAATGCGCAATCATAAATCGTTTCATTTTTTTCCAAGGACTAAATTATTATTTTTGTTGTTTATATAAAAATAATCTTTACCATTAACACATCAATCAATAACTCCCGAGACTAACATTGAAAACAACATTTTTTTTTGCAATTTTTTTTTTTTTATTCATCAACATAACACCTTTTGTTAATCACCTTTTAGGGTGATACAATCGTT
>BMAW01043713.1:0-45903 GCA_019974015.1 Nephila pilipes | reverse complement strand
GAGTGTGAGTGTGGGGGCGTGTGAGTGGGCGTGTGTGTGTATACAAGTTCTTTTTTTACACGGTAGATACGTTCCTTAGAAAACCGTGCAAAAAATATTTGCGTAAAAAAATACATGCGACATATGGTAAATTTGGGGATATGTTCCACATCTTTAAATAAATCGTGAAAAACTCTAAATATTTTCCCAAAAAACCGTACAAAAAAAGTAATAAAGAAATTCATATTACATATTTATAAAACAAAAACAATTCATTTTTATTACAAAAAAAAAAAAGAAATTAAAATTAGTGTACAGGGAAAATTCAGTCTATATGTACATACAACATAAAAATTCAAATTGAAATAAGGAATAAAATTACTAACATCTATACATCGCTATTTGATAACAAAGACGCGTGTTTATTATGAGCTGGGTCAAAAATGCTATCATCAGTAGATGTGTTAGATATGCTTCTTTCGACTTAGATTCAAATGAAGAATTTCATTCGTTATTAACGGCTACTGTTTTTTCTCTTTGGTGTGTCTACAAAATTTGTTATTAGCGGTTATTTTTTTGTTTCTCAAATTGCTTATATAATTCTTGATATCCTGCTACACAAAACTTAAGAGTACGTTGAAATTTTAATACACGTTCTATGCAAGGATCATGAGAAAGAAAATGTTGTTTAACTCTCAAAACTCGGAAAAATTCTGCTTTTTTGCCTATAAAATAATATGTTACGTTCCAATTACTATGCTATATTTACACATTTTTTTTTATTCATATACTTCAAAGATAAAGGATTTTATAATGAAAATTATGAAAGTGTATTTAATAGCAAGCTGAAATTTTTTTAAAAAATTCCTACTTAAAAACTTCGACATTTTAAAATATTTTAACCGGCAATGATCAATGGAATCAGCAAATAGATAAAGTAAAAAAGATAAAGATAATCGTAATTCATTTCTCTGCGGGTATTAATAAAATAACACAATTGTAGATGAGATTAAAAACATTAAAGTTGTGGATAAATATTTTACTCAATAATTTCTTTATTTTTGTCGAAATATTTGAGATTTCTAGAATAAAAAAAAGAAACAAAACTGCCAGCTAATTTGAATTGTGTGTGTGATGTGAAATTCGAGTTCCAATTCATCTAATAGCAGACAAAAGTCTTATGACTACTACGTACTAAGGAATGTACAATGTCAGTTTACATGGAGTTACGCTCAATTTTCTTATTGTCCTGAAGTTGTTGAGGTTAACAGATGGTTTTTATTTGCTTACCTCTTTTAAAAGGTTTACATATTTAAATTCACGTCTCTAATAATAATAATAAAAATAATAATAATAAAGAACTGTCCCTTAACGATCTATTTTTACAACGTTTTTCTGAATTTCACTTGGTGTGTGTGTGTGTCATCAAATTTTCGATCGTTAATTTAACCAACTTCCCATGAAGCTAGAGCTTTGAAATTTTGGGAATCGTTCGTACTCGCCTAACAATGCAATATTTAGACGTTTGCGACAAGTTTTAACTAATATTTCAATAATTTTAATAAGTCAAAATAATCTTTCCTCTCGGCGCTTTTAGGATTGAGGAAAAAAATTCTTTCCCCCTCTGGGAGCACAGGGCACTCCCCACGCAGCATGCGGTATCGTAAACCTTTTGTACTCACAAAGGGGAGATACTATCTCCCCTTTACTATGTACGAGATAGTAAGGGTTGCTGACATTTAGTCAGTAATCATTCGCAAGAAAGAAAGTTTCCAATATTTGGCGCCGTGTCTTATCACAATAATTTTTTCTGAATTCTGGTTCCCATTCTTTTTTTAATAGAATGACTTACAAACTTTCAAATGCATGTTTTGATTTTATGAGTATTATGAATTTTTTAATACTCTCACAAATGTCTCTTTTTAAGTGAATTTTAAAGTTAAAAATAACTAACAGTTTTAACTAATATTTCAATAATTTTCTCTAATAAACTTTGCCAACATATAAAAACGTGGTTTTTAAAAACGTTGGTTTTTATATCGAATTATTTAATCTGTATTCAAAATTAAGGCTAATTTATTATTAATAATGACTGTTCCTCAGACTTGCAATTCATGTTAGAAAATAAAAAGGGATCTCATGTATCCCACCCTCATTCCTCTTCGAAAATTTTACTTTTTTACATAAAACATAATTTAATGCTGTTTTTGATAAACCTAAATTAACTATCTTTAGTTGTCTATTTCATGTTAGAAGCTATCTGTACTCCGAATTTCACGAACTTATTCCCTAAAATGTAGATTTCTCTTGAATTGCATGCAGGGGCATAAGAGTTGATACGCAGTTTAAGATTAATTCTTCCTTACAATAATCACCATTTGGATTACTTTAGAACTTTTTGAAAAATTGAATAAATTCGAATATGTGTGGAAAGGTTATTATAGATCAAACCACGTATGAAAAAAGGAGTTACCTAGAAATGCACGATAAATGAAATGATACGTGCAATGCATTTTTATAATATTTGCATAAACTCCATATTCGCGTTTAATTTAATACACACATCAGAACATTTGTGTGAGGATTGCTGTGACTCTTCAGGAAACTTATCACTATAAATATGGTCGGTTGCACAACAATCGGTGTCACCATGTACCATTCGACGTCTTCGTTCCCTGCAATTACTTTTGCCTCAAACCCATAAGCGTTTGTGTCTGCAATGGGGCATTGAACAGAAAACTTGAACAACTGAAGTCTTTATAGATGAATCACATTTCTGTCTGCAACACCGCGATGTTCGCACAAGAGTCTGGACACGCCGTTGAACGAGGTGTTTTGGTTATTTCCTTATGCATCGTCATACCGACTCTGCACGCAGTATTAGGGCTTACAATGTCGGTGCAATGACCAGCCAGAGCCATATGTGAGCCTATTGTTCTCCATTATTTTCAGGCCTGTCTGCGTCTACATTCTAACTATCCAATGAGCGATCATACGTAGAACGTAATGTTCGAGACTTCTTCGGCCACCAGATTGCATTATTACCTTAGCCTGCTTATTCAAACACATCTGGTCGATGATAGGAGAACGACTAGCAGACCATATCAATTTCGGCAAAGCGTGTGGACAGCTCGAGCAAGACATCAATAGTTTCTTTCATCAATACTGAAGGCAACGGTTTCTGCTAGGCGTGGCGGAAAAATAAGGATATTCATTTCACTGTCTTCCTCACCTCCCAGAAGGCTGTATTTCCAATCATTTCATTATTGTACTGAAGGTTAGCTTTCCAATAAATCTGGCCGTAATAATTCTTATCCTTCTTGATACAGCATTTTGAATGACCAGAAAAGGCAGATATATTTTCATAATTCTCGAACAAAAAAATAAGCTTCTTGAATTTTCATTATTTTTCTACTCAGTTCTTCCTACATTGATTTGACAAAATTGAGTATACTAGTAAAATGGAAATGTTTGAATAATTTTAAAAATTATCGCCCAGTCTTATGAAATAATTCATTTACTAAACTTTTGTAAAACAGTTTTATTCTTTTTATATTTATTTTGAGTTTTAATATCATCCATGAGCAATTAAAAGCTTATATGAAAATTTTATTTTAATTCAATAATTACTGCTAGACTTAAATAAATATTTAAATTAAAGGAGCAGTTAAATGAAAGGAAATTATATAAAATAATGTGCAAAGGAAAACATTACTTTAAAACAACAGAAATTAAACTTGTAAAGAGAAGAAAATATTTAAAATAACACAATTTTTTTTATTTCTTATTATATGCAAAAAAAAGGCCTTTTCATCGTTATTTTATTTTTATGCAGATGAACTTTAAAAAATCTTTCTTCATTTCAATCATAATTATCAGATCTAATTTCTAATTATTTTGCATAACAAAAATAAATCAAAATTCTTTTTATTCTTGAAGATCATTTCAAAATCTATTAGAAACAGTATATCTTAGTTAAGCATATTCACGCGATTTTTTTTTTTTTTTTTTTTTTTTTTGTAAGTTGATTAATAAAATAATTAAATAAGAGACTATCAGCAATAAATGAACCAAGAACTGCAAATAGCTTTAAGCAATAATATTCATATAATTTATCAAGGATTTTTATGTATATAAATTTCTTTCACAGTGCATATTTTCGATGGAAGAATTTAAGCACAGATAATAATTTAAAAATAAAAGTAAGAAGTAAAATAATTTAAGAAATACCTCAGAAATAGCTTAAGTTTTTTTTAATTTGTTAGTCTTTTGCGTATTTTTACCACATTTCTCGACTTTACAATACAACTTTATATAAAATTCTTTTTTAAATATTATTTTGCGCATAAACAGTCTTCTCAATCGCCAAGTTTTCTCCCTTCTACTAACGAGCATTAATAGACTGATGTTCAAAAAAAAAAGGAACTTACTCGCTAGAAATCTAATTAGCGGTTAAGCTTCGTTCGTTTCAAATCGAACTTTAAAATGAGAACAGTAGACAAACTAATTGGATGACAATGTGCACTGACTAGGAAAATTCGAGCAGTTCGCATACCTTTCTTAATAAGTTTTAACTCTTCAAAAGAAAAGAAGGATTTTTAGGAATAAAAATTTAAATTCTAGAGAAATTATCTTAACATTCCAAAACTTCGAGATGCGAGGAGAAAAAAATGGAAGCCGAAAGAGAGAACATAGTTATAATTTCACAGTTACTGCCGTCGAATTATTCTAAATTAAAAAGAGTTTTATGACTATTCATTTAAAGAAATATTCGACGCTTCATAAAACTCAATATGCATTGTTGTTATTGTTTATTTTGGTTCTTACGATGAGCATTCAAATTCAAGGTATTCTGGAATTCTCGGAGGTTTTTTCGTCTCTCAGAACATGAATAATTTCATTTTTTTTTTTCCTCTGTGATATAGCCGTTGTTGATTGATTGACTGATTAAGAATATTGGTGCAACAAAAGAATTATTTAAAATACTTTCACAAAAGCTTCATTTCTCTCTTTGAATTACTATTCATGGATTGTATGATAAAACTTTATCTTTGAATTCGAAACTTTTTGCTTTACGTGAGATAATATTCAAATAATTACGAAAATCGCTCAATATGTTCTTAGAAATTCTAAGCAATGGCTCTCGCAGCATCGAAAATGGTTTGTTTTTAATAGTAAGCATCATAGCTCCCCAGACAGCTATCAAAGTCTCATATACTCATATTCGTGATCATGACACCTTTCGCATCTCAGAAATTCTTCATCATAACTTTTCTGGCCGATGTAACCATCTTCGCCTATTTCGGAAAAAATCCGCCGGAAGCAACTCAACAGTTTGATATTCAAGTACTTTTTGAACTATCCTCATTGTAAATTTTTAAATATCTACGTAAAGACAGTCTCCAAAATAACTATATTTTCAGAAAAATTGGTACATTTTTATTAATGTAAAACACTCAGAATAGATTCTTACAAACTGTGTTATTTTGAAAGTGTAATATATAAAAACTCTGGTATATCGTAATTTTTTTTCACCCTAGAGTTTAACATGAATGCATTTTACAAAATTGTCAATTGTGTTTTGAAAAATGAAGCATGGGGAAAGAAAAGAAACAGGTGATTATCAGTTTTTATTAGCCACCCTAGGGGGTATTGTTTTAGGTGGGTCGTTTTGGCTTACCAGATCACTTTTCAGTTTTTTATCGTTTGCTTTAATTTTAATTACATTTAGTTAAAATATATTAAATTTAATAATTTACCGTTTCCTGTAATTTTGATATCGGAAAAGTTTATTATTGTCCATTTCTCGATATTTCATCGTTTATTTTAATTCTTATATTTGAGTAATTTAATAATAATTATTTTTAAAAAAGCGCGCCTTATGTAGCTAAAACTGTTCTTTGCAAAACTATGCATGGAACTTTGTTTTCGTTTTATTTTCATGCATTTTTTAATTTATTTTCACGCTGGGTCTGAATTAAATACTTTTAGATGTAACTTCTTACAATCTCGATGTCTTTCGATGTTAATTTTGTATTTTATCCATGAGCATCCTTTTAATTTATTAAGTTTCGATGTCCACTTTCAAAAATAGTGCATACTCTCATGTCCAAAATTATCTTTAGAATCCAAAAATAAAAAATATATTCCATGAAGCATCAAATCGATGTTATCTGTTTTTGCTGGGAATGTATGAAAGACAAACTTTATTAGTATTATTCAATCAAAAGTTATCAAAAAGTTTCTGATATACAAACCAAAGCGTTACGTCATCAAACGGTGAATATCTGAGAGAATTTATGCAATACAGAGCTTAATTTTGGAGTTGTACCATTTGAAGATAATTTAAGATATTAGCTAGAAACAGGAAAATTCTTATTTTAAAATATTTAATACGGTTATTTACAGCTATTTACAGAATTTTGTGACAAGAGGTGCGAAAACAACCTTCTCGAGTGGGAACCACACAGGGACTGACGCTCTTTGACGAGCACTGCCCTCCATCGGCTTCTCGTCGACGATTCCCCCTAATCCCATCACAGCCTGCCGAAATATTTACGATCTCAAACTGTTGACATCTTGGAGATCACATGTGGCTCGGGCAGTCCAGATGCATGATTGTCAACGTTGGCAGATCAACCAACAAACATTAAAGAAGGCCGAATCAAGTCATAGAAACTGAGAAAGTGGAAATGCCACACACGTTACAGAATGTAAGATTTCAAAAAGGTTTGTTATGCCTCCGAAGTATCATTTGGAAGAATCTGTGACATTGCTAATTGCATCAACCGTTTAGTATCAGGGCAAACAGCCATGACAGCAGCGATATGTGAATAAATTTCAAGATAAACAGTTTCTACGCTATGGAAATATTTTAAAAACTCTGAAACTGTTGTATGGAGGTGTGTACAAGGTAGTAAACATAAAACAATGGGCTTTTCAAGACCGATATATGGCAATAACTGCCCATCGTCACAGGATGTCAGCAGCTCGGTCCTTAAGTTCAGAGCTTGCAGCAACCATAGAACTGTTGTATTATGTAGACTGTATATAGAAGGTTTGATAAAAAGGCCTTTACGCCAAAAAAAAAGTCCAGAGTACGTGTTTCAATGTCTTCACAACAAGTTTTAATTTTTGCAAAGAACATCAATGAACCCATGTTCCCTAAAATACTAAATCGAGGTTAACATCTGAATCTAAGGATTTTTATATCTTTCTTCGAACGTTATGGAATGTGTTTCTTTTGTTTCAGGTGTGATAATAAGGGGGAAAGTAATGATCGATGCACGTATGCGTCCCTACTCATTTTCAACAAAAGATCTGTGATCGGCCAAATATATCAGTATGACATCTTAATATCTGGTGTAAGTTTTTTCACAAGTACATATGAGAAATGATTTTTTTTTTATTTAAAGACAATAATACCCGTCCACATCAAGCAAATTTCGATATCGAATATCTAAAAGAAAGTCCATGGAACGAATAACGGCCAGCAAAATCTCCTAATTTAAAGCGGATAGAGAGCTCAGTAAACTACCCTGAAAAAGCAGTTACACATACTCATCCTCCTCCTAGAAATGTGAATGCCGTGAAGACCGCATTGCTGGAGAAGTGGAATTTAATTCCTCAAATTGGAATTAGCAACATTATTGCTTGTATTAAATCGCGTTGTGACATACGTGTATAAGTCAAGGGCAATCACATTCCATACTAATTTCACCAGCCTTAATTTTTTTTTTCTGGCTTATTCTTTTTTTCCACTCTTCTTATCATATATTATTCCCCCTTTTATTGTTCCTTGCTAGTTTTATATCATCCGTAGTATTCTTAAATTTTTGTTTTGTATACTATGTGTTTTATCATGGAAAATGTATTATTTACATAAATGTACTTCAACGTATATTTGTGTGTCACAACCACTCGGAAATTTTTATGCACATCATTTATAATTAAGATTATAAATACGCGTGAGAGCCTTATTATACAGTTATGAATAAAATTGCATAGTTTTGTTCTACTTCTAGCCTCAACCAACTAATGCTAGGAAAACGAAAAATATGAAGAGTTTTAATGCGTCGCTTATTAAAAATTCCAATTAGAGAAGTTATTATCCTATCAAACTACAATACAATTATAAACGAACTAATGACGTTTTAGAAAAAGGTAAATATATGCAAATTAATCTAACATTGTGACTTTGAGCTATTCGTGACTTTCTCTTCCCTAACCTCGGGGACAATTTTTTTGATTAGAATTGTATACTAGTGCAACTCTTTGTCAACCCAAATGAAACGTGATCAGGAATATTAGATGAATATAAGAAGTGCGGTGAACTGGATTAAGGATAGTGATTTATAAGCTAAATAGAATTTAAAGGAAAGAGAAGGGGAAAAGAGGATAACGACAAGTTATTATATGTTGTAGATTGGAGTAAATCATCATAATTAATCATTTCTATTGAAAGGAGTTGGAAGTGACCCCTGATCAGAATAACAAGAGTCGAACCTGCTGTAATTGAAAAGGACTTGAGTTGAGTTGGAACGAGTGATTTGGTAAGCTAAGACTTTATTATCTGAGCGTAAACTAGGTTTAACTGAGTTAAGAGAGATTCGAGAGAGAGCGATCTTGCATATTCTTTGATGGATAATTAAGTGTGTTGTCCTTCTCTTACATATCTTCATTTGGAGTAATGAGCTTGTTAACTAATTAGATTTTTAAATGGCTGTAGAGTTAAATAATTAAGAAAAGCATTCACAAATATCATTCAAAGCACTAATTAGTGAATCAGTGTAAGTTATGTTTTTAATTTTCATCTATTTAATTCTCTGCATCCTTCAGAGTAAGAATTAAACTATTTTTAAAACGCAGAAAATAACTTATATTTTGCTTTATAGAAAGCATACCGCGAGCGCAACTTTTTTTAAAAACAACTTTAATATTTTTATTTGTAGCTATAAAGTAATTGTCTTTCACTGAGAAAATATGAGAATGTTTAATGTGATTTATATAAAAGAAAAAATCTTTTCAAGCCGAAGAATTATCGTGATAAATTTAATTCTGAATATGAAGACTTATCTCCAGTGTTAAACGGACTCACAAAAAATGGGGTGCATGTGGATGTTTGAATGTGGTGAAATAAGCCATGCACTGAAGATTAATTATTTCCCAAAAGATGATAAGAAAAACTTCCTGAAATATTTGGTGAATTATTCAAAAAATTCACTTTAAAAACAATTCACAATCCTTTCAGAAAAAAAACATTCGATGTTCCCATGCTGATATCATAATGTACACTCATTGCCTTAAAAATCTGCGCTCCAAGAAATAAGAGTGGGGTAGTTACGAAATTTAGCATGAAAGTAACTGTCAGTCAGATATGTAAATGATTAGAAATGCAGCGTGACTGCGTATTGCGTAATACCACCAGAGGACGTTGATCTTAATTCTCCTTGGCTTATAAAACAGGTAAGCAGAGCTTGTTTGCATGTATTTAATTTGCTGCAGAGGGGATTTTTTTAACTAGAGAGGTCATTACATCTCCATCGGAGACAATATGAGCAGCTGTCAAAGTTCGAGAGGGGAAGAATCATAGGGATGATAGAAACCGGATGGTCAGCTCGGCGAGTAGCTCGCCCTCTAGAACATTTTGACTTTACTGTGAAGAGGTGTTGGGACCAGTGGACATGAGAGAGGTCTGTTACACGGCGACCAGGCTCAGGACGCCCTTGACAAACCAATTGTCGTGAAAACCGTCATGTCATACGACACGCACGCTTAGCACCAACTATCTCATTGTCCAATGTCCATACACAGTCAGCACCTTCACTACTGGCCGCTGTGTCAGTCCGTACCATCGCAAGGTGTCTGTCTGAAGGACAGTTGTTATCAGAGTGCTCATCACGTGTACTACAATTGACATTCACTTACCGTCGCCTCCGTTTGGAGTGGTGTTGCGCTCGAAGGGATTGGACTGGACCAAATGGAGTTAGGTCGTTTTTAGCGACGAATCCAGATTCAATTTGGACAGTGATGTCAATCGTGTACGGATGTAGAGTCTCGTGGTGAACATCTCAATTCTGCCTTCGCTATACAGTAGCACACCGCTCTCACAACCGGTGTGATGGTATGGGGTACCATCGCATACGATATATGGTCATCCCTTATATAGATCCACTGCACCATGACAGCCTAGAGGTACGTTCATGACATTCTTCAGCCATATGTACTACCACTCATGGCAGGGCTCTCAGGAGTCATTTTTCCACAGGACAATGCTCGCCCACACATCGCAAGGGTTTCACAGGACTGCTTCCACTACATTCCCACCTTCCCTGAACTACTCGATCTCCAAATTTGTCACCGATCGATCATACCTGGGATCATATAAGACCTCAAGTTGGACAGCCTATGAGTTTGGTCGAATTAAAAGCGCGTTTATAGCAACTGTGGAACGAGATGTCGCAAGACATCATCCGCGACTTGTATGCCTTTAAGCCCGATCGTATCACATCATGCATACATGCAAGAGGTGGCCCAATATCATGCATACATGCAAGGATACTAAAACCTCCAATCATTTGTAATTTTTCGTACAATAAATGATCTTTTGCTTTGATTTTGCAATCACTCACTAACATTAATGTTGTACTTAAGTATGTAAAATTTCGTTTTATTCTGACTACTCCTTCTTGGTGCGTAGATCTTTCAATTCAAATCACATAGTAAAGAAGTCCTAATGGCCAGTTAAAGGGAAATGCGTTTGAAATCGCTTTGTACTTCTTTCACTAATGAACAATTATTACAACTAAACATTCTACTGCATGTTTATTAATATGAGCATGTCTCGGTATTTAATCTGAGAACTCAGTAAATAAATTAAAATTTCTTTTTATTTTATTTGCATAACTATAAATTCATTCGGTTCTAAGAGAATTTGCATCGTTATGCTATCTGTGATTTCATCTTAAATAATCATGGAGATTTTTTATAAAGTGAAGTACATAATAATAATTCGAGATAAAAACCAACGTTTTTATATGATGGCAAAGTATATTAAAGAAAATTATTGAAATAATAGTTAAAACTGGTCGAAAATATCTAAATATTGCATTGTTAGGCAAGTAAGAACGGTTCCCAAAATTTCAGAGCTCTACCTTGATGCGAAGTTGGTTAAATTAATGATGGAAAATTTGATGACACACTGATACACACATAGATAGACACACACCAAGTGAAATACATAAAAACGTTAAAACTAACTAAAATTAATTGATTCATCCGGTAAATTAAATGGTTGGAAGGCAGTTTTACCCAACCACCCTTGGCGACAAGAATTATTTGGCGGTATTTTGCCAAATGTGGCTACCCTGGTCCGTTTTACGGAATTAATGTTCAGCCAAAAAAAATCGCCAAGTTTGGAACCAATTTTTAAAATCGTGCCAAGTGGTTGGGCTAAGCTGCATTATTAAAGAAAATATAAGTTAAAACTTGTCGCAAATGTCTAAATATTGCATTGTTAGGCGAGTACGAACGATTCCCAAAATTTCAAAGCTCTAGCTTGATGGGAAGTTGGTTAAATTAACGATCGAAAATTTGATGACACACACACACACACACCAAGTGAAATTCAGAAAAACGTTTTAATAAAATAAAACCTTGATCCAACTAAATGAAACGTGATCAAATGCAAATCATATGAACCAAAGAAATGTAATGAATTAAATAGAAATTGCATAAGCGAAGCCAAATTGAAAATAGGAAAAGTTGGAGATTAGAGAATAGTTATTTATAGCGAATAGTCGTAGTTGATGAGTGTGAACTTGAATCTTCGGTTGACAGACTGCTTCGAGAAATCTTCTAGAGCGTAGGTCTTCAACCTAAGTTCCGCGGAACCCTAAGGCTCACTGGGACACTGACAAGGGTTCCGCAAGTGATCACTATTTGCTTAACCAAGCACCAAAACTTTGGTAAAATTTTAATTTTTATAAAAGGCCGAATTCTTAAAGGCTGTTTTGCTTGTAAAAATAAATATTTTATGGATAAAATAAAATCTGAAATTTCGTAAAATTCACGTGCTTCAAATACATTTATCGATACACATTAAATCACATATTAGTCTCCGTTTAACTTTGTCGTTTGTTTAATTAGTCTAGTTTAACTTTGTCGACATATCTCAAATTGATACATTGACCTATATTAAGCTGAAACCAAAATTTTGTGAATTTGATATTATGCATTTTTGGATTGACGTTAGAAAAGAATATTCTAAAATTACAAAAATAGCTGTGAAACATCTAATGTCATTTGTTTCAGCCTAACTACGCGAAAAATCTTTCTCTTTGTATGCTACGACAAAATACAAAGATATAGATTGGAAGCTGAAGAGGACAAAAATATAAAATTTATTTTAAAGGGTCGAAAAAACAATTCAATATATTTATTAGCAAAGTTCTTTATTAATTTAATATCCACTTAATAATTTTCATGTGCATTAATTATCAGAGTAAAGGGAGGGAAAAAACTAATTCCAGGTTAAAATCCGAAAACAAAAATTATAAGCTTTGAATATTTAATAGCATCGCACTTAGAAGAAACATGAGATCTATTCATTGCTTTTAAATTTGAAACATAGTGGAGGTTCTAGGAAAATAGGACTCGAACACTCTGCACGACTGAAACATCGCTCCATGAATTAAAAAGCATAATCATTCGGTTACTCCAGACACTATTTCGATGCAGTAATACAGGGGTCGCCAAAGTGGTCTATATAGACCCCTAGGGGTCTATTTAACAACAGTAGGGGTCTATTTGACCCAAGGGTTCGAATGGGGGTCTATTGGGACTCGAAGGAAAAACAGTTCTTAATACGCAAATCACACATATCTAACTGCGTACGTAAGAATTTAAAATATTTTTATAATTGACTTAATATTATATTCTTTATAGAAAATAAAATAATAAATCAGA
The DNA here is from genome assembly GCA_019974015.1 of Nephila pilipes. Lineage (NCBI taxonomy): Eukaryota > Metazoa > Arthropoda > Arachnida > Araneae > Nephilidae > Nephila > Nephila pilipes. Next base: position 32,958 of record BMAW01043713.1, on the reverse strand, counting down.
AAACAATCTGCCCCTTTTTTCCTTATGTGTTTTCGTATGTATACCGTGACGTCACAACTTGACCTTGTGACCAGTTTGTAATTTGCACGACTCATAGTATGTAGCCAGAAGAGCGATTGAGGCTTATTCGTGTCTCTTGCTGGCGAACCCATCAACCAATTAGGAGCCTTTGGCGAGCGACGACACTGCCGTTGGCTTTCTATGCATTAAGCACGAAGGGAATCTTCAGTACTCCGTTTTCTTTCTTCTTATGTTTGTGGTTTTAGTTTTTTTCTTTTTTATACGGCAGTTACGCATCGTGTCGTTGGTTCGCCCTTTGTCTCCATCGCAAACCATACGAGCCTTGCATATGAGTCAGGTGCATATGTGCGCTTGTCCAATTCTACACTGGATGCTACAAACGCAAATATATGCATTTTCAGCTATTTTTGTGAACTGTGAACAGTATTAAATGCTTGTAGTGTCATTATTACTACTATTATATCTACCATTGGATAATTAGTTATTGTTTCTATAAAACTATTCGTTTAGTTTTGATATCAATTTTAATTATTGTTACTTGTGAAAAGGTAAGCTTTAATAATGTGGATTAGTATAATATACCAACTTAATTTTAACTTATTTACAGAACCCTAATTTAAAAATGACAGCTTCAGTATCTAAAAAGAAATGTCGGTATTATTCATTAGATTACTTAAAATTTGGATTTATTTGTTCACCGACAAATGAAACTATTCCTATGTGTCTTATATGCGAAAAAACTTTTGGAAATGAATACATTAAACCGTCTAAAATGAAAGATCATCTTGAAAGGCTTCATTCAGATAAAAAAAAAATGAAGAATTAGAATTTTTCAAAAAACTCAAAGAAAAATTCTCATGTCGACCAACTCTAAAAAGTTTTATGAAACAGTCTACTGAAATTGAAAATGAAGGAGGATTAATTGCTTCGTACAAGATTTCGCTTAATATAGCAAAGAGAGGGAAACCCCACAAAATCGCAGAAGAAATTGTAGTACCTGCAATTAAAGACGTCATTGAGAATGTGATGAAAAAAGACTCTACTAATGTTTTAAAGTCTTTGCCATTAAGTGCAAATTCTGTAAAACGGCGTATTGATGAAATGGCCGAAGAAATAGAAAACACAGTAGTTTCGGAGCTAAAAAATTGCAAGTTCTCTATACAACTTGATGAATCTGTTTTTGGCGTTTCTGCTATTCTTATGGCGTATGTTAGATATTTCAGTAAAATTAAAGGAGAAGTCATTGATGAATTTTTTTTTGCTAAATATCTTGAAACCGATGGAAAGGGAGAGACAATTTTTAGATGTCTACAAGAATATTTAAATAAATATGACATTCCGCTTGAAAATATAATAGCAGTAGCCACAGATGGCACACCTTCTATGGTAGGGCGTTACCGAGGTTTTGCTACATGCCTCAAAGAAAAAGTGCCCGGTATTCGTACTATTCATTGTGTGTTGCATAGACACAACTTAGTAGCAAAATATCTGAGTTCAGAGTTACATGAAGCTTTACAGTTTTGTATTAAATCTATTAATCAAATTAAAGCTCAACCTCTTAAATCAAGATTATTTGCCAAACTTTGTGAGGAAAATAATGAGTTATTTAACCAATTACTTCTGCACACCGAGGTTAGATGGTTGTCTAGAGGTGTATGCTTGCAACGGCTCGTCAATTTATTTGACTCCACGACAGAATTTCTGAACGAAATAAATCCTGTTCTAAGCAATGAACTCCAAAACAATAAGAACCATATTTTTTGTTTAGTAGACTTATTTGGAAAATTTAATGACATTCAAACAAAACTGCAAGGAAAAGATGTAACAATTATCCAAGCTCGGACAATACTGTTAGGCTTCCAAGTAAAATTAAATTTATTTAGATCTTCATTGCTACGTAAGGATTATAAGTATTTTTCAAATCTGCAACAATTAAAAATAAAAGAAGAAGACTTGGAAATATATACAAATCATCTTCAAAAATTAAGCGATGATTTTAAACTGCTCTTTGTTGATTTGGGAAACATCGACATCCCTGATTGGATTATTGCGCCATTTTCGGCGCAAATTGATAACGTCGACATCAACATACAAGATGAGCTTGCTGAACTATTGTCCGATCTTGAAGCAAAAACGCTTATTAAAAATTTGACAATACATAAATTTTGGACTAATATAAATATAAAGCAAAAATATGTGAAACTTTACGAAATGGCTCAGCCATTTATGCTGGCGTTTCCAAGTTCGTATATGGTTGAAGCCGGTTTCAGTCACGTTAATTCAATTTTAACTAAAAACAGAAATAAATTAAATGTGGAGCTTCGAGGGGATTTACGGTTAAAATTGACTAATTTCGAACCCAATATAGCGAACCTTGCCAAGAAACACCAGGCACACTCATCTCATTAAGAAGTAAAAAATCTGTAGCTACTTTACTTACTGTTTCTGATTTATTAAATATTTAGACTAATATATAGTTTTATTTTAATTACCTGAAAATTACCTTTGTGGGGGTCTATGGAGATTTCGAAAAATTGTATAGGGGGCGATGATCAAAAAAGTTTGGCGACCCCTGCAGTAATATAATGTTTTCGTTCTTGAAAAAATTGTGTTGAATTGTGCACATACCTAAGAACCACACACAAAAAAAAAATTGCACGCAATAATAATTTTTTTTTCTCTATATATTCTTCATTTAATCATAAAAATTCGATATATTTCAATCTGTTTCCAAAAAATGGAGTTTTTAAAAAAATAGTAATAAATGATCGCGCATATAATATATGTAGATGTACATTCCATTTTATCATAAAAATTTGAACGATTTTCCTTTAGTTACAATATATAATTTTAAAAAAGTACATTTCTATTCTCTCTCTGTCTTTTCATAAGTTACGCAACACGTATGTGTTCCTAATGCCAACGGGACTTTTTTAGAGATGTCTCTCGGTAATTTCATGCCATTTATTATTTTACTATAACTTTTGAAAACAAATTTTATTTTGTTTTACTTGCAACTGTAGTGTTTTACTGTTTTATTTATAGAAATTACAACTTCATTACAATCGATTTGTTTTTATTTCGAGTTGTGTTTGTAAGGTATTTATCAAGCGCTAACTCTTTTATAATTATGTTTATATTAATAGTTTTATAATTTCAGTTCTTATTCATCATTCTTTTTCTTTCAAATAAAACATTTTGATAACATATGAAGCAAAAAAAAAAATATATGTTACACATGTTTTTAACATTTTTCTTGTTGATCATGTGAAATTAATACTAAGAAAAAGTGATCGGTTAAAGTCGGGAATAAAGTGTCCCCTAAGCGATTGACGACTTCCTGGATAGGTCGCCAAACGTGCGTGACTTAAGAATTGAGTATGCTCAGAGTTACTACAACCTAAATCGCCAAGCTTAAATCATTATCGCTCCTAAAAGTCGCCAATCGCCTAGAGGACACCATATTCTGACTTTAACCAAAGTGATCCACTATTTAAAAAAAATGTACTGAAGTTATACGTATATGCAAATACTTCTAAGAAAAATGTATAGCTAATGTTTTAAAATGACTTTTTAAGTTAATTGAAAAGCACATAATAACAATTTTCTAGGGTTATGTTATAACCTTTTTAATCTCAAGTTATGATTCTTCACAGTGCATCAATGCATTTAAAAAAAAATACTACTTCTATTTATCAAACACTTTCCTTTTTATGTGTGTTATGTATAATGCATGTAACAAACTTACCGATCCATTTTGTAATACAATTAATATGGAGGAAATTTTGCAGGTTTTGCACTGAATTTTAGCATACTTATCTACATTTAATTTTTTTTCTCTTGAACCAAATATTGTAAAATTGATTCCAGAAATTGTTTAAAACATCATGGATAATATTACTAAAAAATTTCATATTAAAATATTAATAAATACAAGAGGAGTAAGATTATGAAATTTTTCATTTTTTTTTAAAAAAAATGTACTTACGATACATAAAAATTTTCATCTGAAAAAATTATCTGTTACAGAAACACTACATGATACGTTATATTAAACATAAACATATTCTTTAAATGCGTAAATATATAGTTGATAGATTTCTAGGCGCACATAAACTTCATAGCCTTTTTATCTCCGAATCTGGTAGATTTTTGAAAGTTGCTTAGGCTAAACCTCGCCCACAGAAAATTAAGTGTAGTAGCATGCCGTTGGAGGTTAGGCAGGAGAGGGGGAATATTACAACTTAAGCTCTCAGCCAATGAGGTAGCTGCGTACCATGGCAGTTGTTCGATGGAAGAACTAAAGTTAGATATTAAGAAGTTAATTTCGTGGTCTTTAAATATTGGAATAAATAAAAAATTGGAATATCTGGTAATAATCTATTGTCGATATTTGAGATGTCTTCGAATAATTTATCAGCATTTTTTTTTTTTTTTTCATTGTGGTTTTGATAGATGGGAAATTAATTGCATAAAAAAAAATCAAAAATTCCTTATGTACCAATTAACATTAAAGATTTGTATATTATTGTGTCTTTAAGGTCGTTCTGGTTTATATTGCTTTGACTTTTGTTGCAAAACTTCAAACAGGGCGGGCATAAATTAGAGTTCGTAAAAGAATCAGAGTGTACGTAAGCATTTTGATTCTTCTAATCATTTTCGAATCCCGAGAAATTAAGGAATAAACCTGACAAAAATATGTAAATAAAAAAGATATTGTTCAGAGCACCCAGTCTCCTTAAACTAATTAATTCATTTCGAAATTCATAATTAGGTTTTTCATGAATTAAAATAACTAAATATTTTTAATGAATTAAAATAACGAATTGGAAAATTAGATTTGTTTACCGAATTTCTTCAATTATTTAGTTAAAATATTTGATGAAATGTCTCTATTTTGATGCTACTATTAGCGTAAGATGAATTACAAGCAATAAGTGTTAATAGCTGTAAAAAAATTGATTATTTAGAAAGAGTGGTGGTTTCCCCAGCGAAATTATTTAAATTATTCAATACTTAAAAAATAATAAAAGTTTCCTTTTTAAAACGCACACCATTTATTTTTATTTTGTCGGAAATCCTAAAAAATTGCTTTTGAAACCCTTGTTTATAAGGTTTTCAAGGAATGAGTGTAGCATATATTTAAATATAAGGATTTATGTAATTTTAAAATTATAATGGCATGAGCAATAAATTTTGAACAAAACTTTTAATAATTTTATTTTGATTTGCAACAGCCTTATGTATACTTTTAATACATTAAAAATTATATATGTGGTCATTAATGCAATTTACGCTGTGGATTGAGGCATTTTGCGGGAAGGGGGGGGGAGGCTTTTCACACCAATTGCCATGTTGAGTCTAAATAGCGTGCAAATTAAGTTGGAAAAAAAAGCACTCAACCCCCTTATCATCCGGGCATATTCAGCATCTCGGCCATAATATCATAGAACATGTCATTAACAGCTCTTTATATATGGATACAAATGTAATAATTAAAAAACAAAATTATTGAACAAAAAGCAGATTTCCGAAAACATACTAATTTTTCAATGTTTTGGCTTAAAAATAGCACGATTTAATATTATGTAATTTTTAAAGCATTTATTTCCCCCTTACTTTTTTATTAGTCTCGGTGAAAAGATATAACAATGATTAAATTACAGTGTGTGAATAGATCTAAACTGATGAAATCAGTAATTCATTTCGCAAGAATTACTATTTTGAGAAACTAACAGCATTCGGAAGAAAAATAGAATAGCTGCTTATTTTTATAGTGACTTTTTAAAATTTCTTTTATAAATTTTTTGCATTATATACTAGTTTAAGAACTTTAATGCTGGTTACAAAATCTTTCATTTATACCTCAATTGAAACATTTTAATTTCAAAATAGTTATAAATAAAATCGAACCTAGAAATATAATAATTTTATCAAAATTGTAGTTATAATTTTTAATAAAAACAAATTAACATCCACAACCTCATTCCATATTTTTGAATTTATTCGTTACAAGAACAATTAATTGCTACAAAATCAACTGTTTATTAATTCGTATAGCATTACAAAAATTCATCTAAACATAGAGAAATTTGTATGAATTACTTGCTTCATTTTTGTATTCTATATATATAGCCAAAAAGTCAGGTGATGAGAAACTCATCAACACAATTCGATCACCATCAAGCAGAAATGTTCATTCTACTTCCTTGATCAGTGATGAGTAATCAGTAATGATGATCTCATTAGTAAGACACTAATCGTCTAGAAAAGATAATCCTCAAAGACGCTGACAAGGTTTAAGTACAGCTCCTGAAACCACTATTTTTGTGCATTATCGTTCTAAAGCAGTTATGCGAAATTTCCACTCGACGATTAAGTTTGCTACATCTGAAGGGCAAAAACGATTAAAGTGAAGGAAGATTCGGGAATGGTTTTCCATTTCAAATGCTTCGCATTCAGTTGAATCGGTAAATTCACGAATAAATTTCCATGGGTTTGCAAAAGCCTTCCAGGAAATTAGTCATCTGTTGCAACTCCCTTCTACAGCAGCATTAGAGGTCAAAATGCTTTACTTACTAGCCCGATGAGACATCTTTTCAGCCTAGTTGATAGAGGCACAGCAAAAAAAGACCAGTCAACTTTCTTTCAGACCAACTGGACCAGGGTTTGAAACAGCAGCAGCAGCCAAGGTCAACTAAAACTCTCTCCCTCTCCACGGGGTAGAACATTCCCCAATCCGTAATCATCCAGCGCAGAAGTGGTGACTAAGGACTTGAACACTAGTAGGAAGCACAGCCTATACCTACTGATTGCATATGCCCCCGAAGCAAAACACCTGCCTTTTTATGTCTAACTAAGACAAACGCACACAAATCACGACTAGTGATATTCCTGTTCTAGCGCACGTGTCGACGAGAGCTGCCACTTAATACGAGACAGCCGATGACTCAAAATGGAAATATTGTCCCAAGGAAAACTCAATTCAACAGGGAAAAGATGTACATCAATTGTGCTGTAATGGCTGAAAAGAAATCAAAGCAATCTTCTGTATAAAATTCAATATTTATCTCTGTTCCGTATCATTACGTTGCGATGACACTGAAGGGGGAATGTGTAGCGACTCCCTTCTACTGCAGCGCCAGAGGTTAAAATGCCTTACTAACAAGCCCTATGAGACGTCTTTTCAGCCTAGTTGGTAAAGACACAGCAAAAAGCGACTGGTCAGCTTTCCAACTTACCTTCGGACCCACTGAACCAGGGCTCGAAACAACGCTGCCACATCAAGGTCACTCGCAATTCTCTCCCCCTCCACGGGTAAAATAACATCGCCCGATCTTTCGGAGAAAACGACCAGCGCCGAACATCCATGTACACAATCTTATTTATGTCTTTCGGTTTAGATAGATAGCTAAAATTTAACGAAAACTATGAGAAAAGTTTTAATCTGGGAATAGAGTGAAAATGATTATAATAAAACATTTTGATTCACATAGCAATTATACAACAAAATATTTCTGAGGTGCTATGTAATATCTAAACAATTTTATTGTAATTTAGAATCTATATATCAGTTTAAAAAAGTTTTCTTAGGTTTTTAAAAAAGGTTCTTCATTAAATTTTTTGACGGTAAATAACAACTGATTGCAACATGAAAAATTCTGGCTTTATGAATTTCTATTTTAAATGCAAGTTTAATTATATAAAAGCGTTGGTATAGAACATACAAACAAAAATTTAATATATTATTTAAAATTATTTTTCTTTGTATAAGGTTTTTTTTTTTTCCATTTTTGTTAAAATTGTGAAAGTCTAGAGTTTATTACTTTTTTCTTGAAATCGATGAATAATTCAATCAAGACGTTTCGCAGGCTGATAGTAAACATCGCCATATTGGATACTTAGTTTTTGTACATCAATGACTGTTGGTTGGTTGGTTGGTTTGGTTCTTTTTCGTCGCACTAAGCAACACAAGAGCAAAAGGCGACGAACCTCGCAATTTTAAGTATTGGTCAAATGACGAGGTCGACATCTGAGCAGGAACCTTTCTCCCTTAACTTGCACACAACGCCACGGAAGGGCTTTGAACCCCTGCAGATTTAACGTGCATCAGTCCCTACTACACGGCGACTCTTTAGTGGCATTAGAGTTGTTGGGAGTTTCGAAGTTCTTTTTAAGTTAACTGATTTTTGTGCATTTCGGAGTTCTTTTTAAATTGAAAGTGTTTAGGTATGTATATTTTTAATGGATTTTTTTTTTTTAGTTAAAGAGAATTTGATTTTTGTTTTTTCTGTCGTTTCTTTGGTATTATTTTTTGTATGAGGACTTTCTTGAATTTGGTTTATTTCCATTTTGTTATAAAGGAATTTGCTGAAATGTGAAGGTTGGATCCACAATTACAAATATAAACATGCTATGTCCAGTTCCAAGACTGAAACAGCATTTAGATTTACTTTATATCCATTTTTGACTTTAATTTCTTAATTCCTTTTTTTTTTTTTCTTTCATTATGCTTTTTTGTTCTTGTTAAGATTTTTGATAATTTGAACTTTGTTGTAATAATACATAGAGAGAGTAGATCTCAATTGATGAGCATAATTCGTTTCAGAATCTTACTCGTAATGCGAAACAATTTTTCCCACGCAAATTAATGTAAAATGCGTCTATACGCTACATGCAGAAATAAAAACTCAAAATTGCTAAGAGTATAATTTTTATTCAAAGAACTTTATACATACATTGTTAAGGAGCATGAATCCTCATCATCTTTCATTCCATTGCAGAATGTACCAACCTGAAATAATTCGATTTATAGAAAGGGTAGGGTTCAAAATGTTGTTGTGACTTACGCCACGAGATCAAATAGCTGGCTGGACCAAAAATTTCCAAAAAATCATAAACTAGATTAATTGAAGTATTTTAATCTTCTCTGTCAAGCCTCATATAAATTAAATGATGATTGGGAGATTCCTAGGGAAAACTACGATTGGTCGGATAGAGTCTCTGCCCCTTGTCAAAAGAAAGATTTCTACTATGTCCACTTGCAAGTCCAAAAATTGTGGCTTGGACACCTCTATATCCCTTAAGAGTAAGGGGACAACTAGAAGTTTGTCTTTTATACCATTCGTGAGTGGGAGAGGTAATTGCTGGTTTGATATTTTTATTTTTGAATATATTTCAAGGAAGGTTAGAGACGTGTTTAAATCTGAAAAATTGCTGGCACCTTCCTTGGCCAAATCTACAACTTCATCACCTTCGGATATGGAACTCAGTGGAAGTAGATTTTATGTTTTTGGAAAAATGTTTGAGGATTTCCAGAATAGAAACCCCAGCTCTATCACCGACCTCAGTTCAATTCCTCAGGAGCAAAAATCGAAATAGTTAGGTTATTATTTATGATATAAACTTTTATTTTGTTTAAAAAAAGTAGTCTAGAGCCATTTGTTTTTGCCGACGCCTCAAAATTTGGAGAAAAAGCAACACAGCAATAGCATGTAATAAATTTGTAACGTGCATAGCGATTTCTTTATAAGGGATAATATTTCTCGTGCTTTCAGCATTTCTCTTATTACGCTTGAAGATTGTTGACTTCACTCTTTTACCTCCTCTTCCTCCTTTGACAAACTCGCCACCGAAACTTCTTGCTGTAAAACATAATGTAGCTTTATTAACACTTCTATGGACGGCTACGATCTTTTGCAAATTTTCATCAATATCGTTTTTATTCACCTCCAATACCATTACCTAGGCCAAAGACACAATTTCTTTGACTAGACCCGGCTCAGGCTCCCCAATATACATATGTGAGCGATTATGCGTTTCTGTAGAGTATGTATATGCAAACTGATGTCCAAAATTCGTAAAATGCGATTAAATATTAGGGAATGTATTCAAAAATAACTTATGAAAAATCCTGTGTCGCAAGAGAAACTTTGTCTTTATGCAAAACGTTTTAGTCGACATCTTCATGCGCAAAACACCAGCGCATGTCGAAAGGCGATCATACTGGCTCATTCTAAATAAGCATTTCGAACTATTTTCGTGCAACTCATGTGCGAAAGAGCATTGTTAACGATTGAAAACAATGAAATATGGCACAAAGACGACAATGAGATATGTTTGCGAAAGGCAGAATACTCGATTCCGGATGATCAGAAACCGAAGTGACTCGAATTCTGAATGTGCCTCAGTCTCAAGATTGTGGCAGATATTTTAAAGAGTGGTAAATAATAACCGACGATAAGCACCAGCTTGGCCAAGAATCACAATGATTCGTCAATACCGATATTTGACAATAACTGCGCGACATCAGAGGAATAGTTGTGCCAGAGAACGAGGTTCAGCGCTCACAACTTCCACAGGAGTACAAGTTTCTAGTCCAAGTGTTTACAGGAAACTCAGTCATATTGATCTCTATACTAGGTGAACAGCAGTTAGCATTCCCCTCCCATTTACACATAAACGTGCTTGTTTAAACTGGAGCTCAGAATATAAGTACTGCAGTTTGGGACAGTGGTTCAATGTAATGGTCAGTGACAAATCTCGCTTTAATTCGAACATCCATTCTCATCAACTAACCACTTGGGAGGGGGAACTCGCTTTTACCCGAGAAACTTTTTGAAGACATCGTTTTCCGTCAATTGGAGACATGGTAATGACAGTCATCATGCTAGACGGCCGAACAGACCTCCAAATCTTTGAGATGGGGTCTGCGACAACTGAAAGATACAGTGATGAAGGTTTTGGGTCTCATCACCAGTTTTGAGGTGTTATCAGTCCTGAATTAATAGTTATGGATTGTAAAGCGCCTTGTAACCCTACGAGCCCTATAGACGGACTTCCTTGAAACGGAAAATATACAAAGCACGCCGTTACCAGCTGATTCACTTAATCTGATTCCTATCGAGTATGTGTGGTATGCTATCGGGAGATAACCTTCCGCACCGAACCAAGCTCCATTTCAGAAATGAAAAAGGATAATAAAAAAAAAACACGCTTGTCAAAAGTAAACAAAAACATGTCATTGTTCACGCCCATTTTTGACAGAGCAAATCTAAGAATTATTTTTTCCAGCTGAATAGATTTGGTAATAGTTTCACAGTGGATCACAAGAGTTTCAATATGGATAATCCTTTGAAAAAACTATCATTACGACAGAAACGACTTCAAGGAATTTTTTTTTTGTTTAGTTTTTTATTAACGTCGCACTAGAAGCAACACAAGGGCTATTGGCAATTAAAATGCAATACAAAAAGAACTTTCTGAACATGGTTTTTGTTCAATGGCGACAAATATGAATCTATCTTTTAAAAGAAATTAACCTGAAGATGAATTTGCTAATTTCCAGGTTAAACCTCGATGAAAAGGAATTGATTTTTTTCTAAGGGAAGCTTGTGGTCTCGCATGAATTGTTAGAGCAACACAAAAATAATTTGAAAAGCAAGAGAGACATTGTTAATATCGAAGAATTTGTTCCTTTGGAGTTACCTTTTTCCGGATTTTTGTAAATTTTTATGAAAGACCTGAAAACTCTCATATGGCTAACTAAATTAATCAGAAAAGTCCTTAGAATGATCGGAAGTAAAAATTCTAGATAAACCTTTACTATGCTCTTTCAAATGCACATGTTTAAATTAATCCCGCTGCTTGTATTTCGAATAGTCAGAAACGTAAACAAGGAAAGCAAAATTTTATGTCTCGCCTAAATGCGAAAGGATACACAATTTGCACTCCTATCCTCCATTCATAAATTGCGATTTACAAATAGTTGAGGTTAGTCGACAGTTTTCTTTTTTAAAGCTTATTTACAATTGCGAAATATCCGCATAAATTTTTGTCTAGCTCCATCATTTAAAATTTCCCGTTTGTAATAAGTAGGAAAATATTTACATTCAGAAAACAAAATTTTACTCCATAGTATACAACTATCTCGTACAAAACTTTCAAACATTAAAATGAATCCATCTTTAAATATACGCATTCAGAGACGTCTTAAGATACGGCCAACTGGGCCAGGACCTCGCGTTGGGGGGGGGGCATATCTCATTCTCTTATCGGCCTCAATAAGATCATGACCAGAATATTTTAATAGTCAAATGTTATTTCCGGACATGACTAGTTGAAGACAATTACTTCTATATTAAATATTTTTATTTACAATGTTTCCTGAGAATCAGGAAAAATATTAATTAGTTTTATTTTTAAAGCGAGATATATCCAATTTATTGATAAAAATGCTGCTGTAGGAAGGACAGTCACTCTCTTATTTATTTGCACACGAGTTAAGGATAGTTCATGAATAGACAAAAGATAGACTGATGCCCCCAACAGAAGTGACAAAAACACATTCCCTATTTTATGACAGGCGCCAGAATTAATAAAAAGAGGGTTAAAATGACCTTAAAGTAAATCACTTTTTCGAAGAAACGAGTGGCCTTCAGTTTCTCAAATCGACAATTCCTTCCTTTAAATTTAATTTTATTGAAACAAAAAAAGGTAATTGTTTTTATTTTTGAATTGTATTTCTTTGAGATTTAAGATAATATACAAATATTTAAACTGCATTAAAAAAAAGTAAAATAATACGCAATTGTATAAAAAAAATTAAAAAAAAATTCTCTCCCTCTGAACATGAAATTATCTCTTAACTGTTTATAAAATTATATATAAATATTTCAATTGACTCATTAGAATATTTTTATATCGATTAATAAGCATAAGTGCGCGCTTCCTTCATCTTAAATGCACTATGATATTCCAAAAGAATTTTCGATGTGTATGGTAATTCAGAGTTTTATTTACATATAATATGGAAAGCGTTATTTTACTCGTTTAAAAATTCAAAGGACTGTCCTTTTGCATCATTATTGAAGCCCAAATAAAAAAACATTTATTACTTACTATAAATGACATAGTATAGTAATGATATATAAATGTCGATAAACAATCATATAACAGGTATGTTAGAGTCCGATTTGATAAGTTTAGTTTTTTTTTATTAAAGTCGCACTAGAAGCAACACGAGGACTATTGATGACGGACCTGGTAATTTTGAACCACGGTCAAGTGACGAGGATGACACCTGAGCTGGCACCCCTCTCTCCTAACATCCACACCACACCAACGGGAGGACTTTGGGCCCCGAACAAATTTAACGTGCATCAGCCCCGGCTACACGGCGGCCAAGGATCGAACCAGCGACTGAACGAAAACCGCTGGCCGCTAGTCCGCGACCTTGACCACTAGGCTACCGCGGCCTGGTTAGATAAATAATGTCTGAACAATAAAGTAATGTTTTAAGAGAAAACACCAAAAATGTAAAAATTCTCGTCTAACACAGTATAAAATAAAGAGTTTTTTAGTGAATATGACCCCTCACTAGAAACTTCCTATTTGCGTGTGTATGTTTAAACAGATTTTCCTGCAGAAAAATGAAATTTTATATATATATACATACATTATTTTAATATTTATACTTTATTACTTAAATATTTGTATAAAATACTTATAATAAAAATTATTTACATAAATATAATTCTCCTAATTAATAATTTATGTAATAATGCTCATCAATTTTTGGAATCAGACTTCCTTCTTATAATTCTTTGCTCCGTTTAATGAGCATGTATATATATTTATATTTCGACAATATATATATATATATATATAACGATATACATATATATATTTCGTATTGATACAAACATATTTTTCTGAGGACTAAGAAATTCCAAATATTATGCAAGATAATACAGTATAAAAACCTTCTACAGATCTTTTCTGCACATCATTTCCATTTCAAAATGGTTTAATATTTTCTTAGATATGATTTTTTATTCACAATTTAAATATATATATTTAAAGAAATCTAATAATTAACTGTATGTGATAAAACTAATATTGATTTAAATTGGTTTATAGTTTTTATTAACGTCGCACTACAAGCAACACGATGGACGGATCTCGTAATTTTGAACCACGGTCAAGTGACGAGGATACCTGAGCTGGCACCCCACTCTCCTAACATCCACACCACGCCACGTAAGGACTTCGAGCCCCGAACAGATTTAACGTGCATCAGCCCCGGCTACACGGCGGGTCTTAAGCGGATCGAACGAAAACCGCCGGCCGCGAAACCACGACCTTAACCACTAGGCTAAAGCGGCCCTATATTGGTGTATAGTACATATGTATTATAATAATTTGAACTATAATTTGTACATTAATAATAATGAAATAATCATAACAGGAAAATTGTATACAAGGAGTAACAACTGAATTGAAGCTTTTTCTTTCTATCCACGACGGGTAGCGACAACTATTATAACGGGGAATTTAACCCTCACGGGCTTCTATCCCCTGTGAAATGGCTATTTAATTAAATGGTGAACTGAACTTTGGTTTTTCACTAGCCCAGAAGTTAATGAGTTATTATTGATATTTTAAAATAAATTACATTGCAATAGCTTTGAAAGTTAAAGTTTTTATAAAATACTTTAAAATTTTAAAATTTAATAGTTGATTAAATAAAATTATTATAGATTCACTAATTAAAATAATCAAAATTAGAATGGATTGCTTTGAGTAGGTTTAGAATATTGCAGCAGAAGTCTATTGGTAACGGTAACGGCTAAGCTTACGAGGTTCTATTTTAAAAATAAAACTTACCCTCTCATCAGAATTGATAATAAAAGTTAAGCGCATCATTAAAAATAATTTTAAGCTTAATTGTAAACAACTATAGTAATTGGGATCAAGGCAACAAGCGCCTGGGCGTTCGGCAGAGTGAGGAACTGCCGAAACAAAGTTGAAGAGTAAAGTTACGAAAGCGCGCATTGCCATTGGACGCTGTAGCCAGTAAGCTAAGGAGCATATATAGCAATGGGCGGACATTGCGTTAGGGGTGCAGACGAGTCAGAGCTTCGCTACGGTGAAGACGTACTTGTGCTTGCTCCCGTTTTTGCGGAAATAATTATTTTTACGCAAATCTTTTAGCATTTATCACTATTTATAGTGATTGAACTTTGATTGATCATATTATTTAAGGAAAAAAACGCTGTTTTTTTCCCAAAAAATCGACATCTGCTGAAAGACTTTTTTAATTGAATTCCGACCCCCAGGGGTAGGAAAAACTGTTTCAACTGATTACTATGGATAATACAATCAAATCAACCCTACTGGAACTCGAAGCAAGTCTCCCGGCCGAGGTAAGTGCTAGCCTGGGATCTCTTCGCTTGCTTTCTGCTGACGAGTGCACTGTCTAAATTTTCAAGAGTTAAAGATTTTAAAAATTTTGAAAGTGATCGACAATGTTACGCGAGGTCCATTTTGACCATGGGGCATTGCTACTTATCGATGTGTAGTCCTGAATTTTGAAAAATAAGCAGGATATCACTAATGCATTACTTCAATGCGCTCGCAGCCTTTTTAGGGCTGGGAAGTGAACATATGAATGTCCGAGCGCGGCTCTCGGTCTTTTTTGCAAAGATGCGATTGAAGCAGCGCATTAGGTATTTGAGGGATCCTGTTAAAGAAATTTAATGATTGTTTTTAAATGAACTCGAGAATTGGTTCAATGTTTAGGTCTTTATGCAGGACTTCGTTCCGGACAAACCAGGGTGCATTTATCATTTTCCTAAGGTGGATGTTTTGAAAGACGTGCAGTCGTTTCAGATGGGTGGTTGCCACAGACGCCCAAATAGGCGACGCATACAACATGATCGGTCTTAAGATCGACTTGTACAGCAAAATTTTGTGCCTGATCGCCAGCTTGCTCTTACGAGAAATCAAGCGAGTGAGCAAACTGCTCATTCCGATAGCCTTTTGATGGGCATTTCGGATGCGGTGGGCAAAAGTTAATTTGGCGTCTAGAATTAACCCTAGGTACTTATATTCAGTGACCCAGGGGACGGGTTGGTCAAAAATGGTGACTGCTGGCAAATTGCCAATACACCGTTGTTTCGTAAAGAGGAGGCAAGCGCTTTTAGATGCATTAACTTTAATTTTCCAGTCAATGAGCCAGAGCTGTAAAAGAGAAATGTATCTCTGCAATCTTGCAATAATTTTCCGATTGCAGATGTCTTGGGACATAATAGCAGTGTCCTCAGCATACATTGCTAAGTGAATGTTGGCAGCCTTCGGGATGTCATTCACGTACAAAGAAAAAATTCTTGGACTTAAAATCGATCCCTGGGGGACTCCACTAAGGATTGGACGGGGGGGGAGATTGCATTTTCGACTCGAACCCTGAAACTACGAGAGTCAAGGAACGAGTGAATAATTTTGATTAGTTGGTCCGAAATTCCACGTCGCATCATCTTGGAAATGAGCCTATCATGCCAAATTTTATCAAAAGCTTTGGCAATATCGATAAAAAAATCATACCCGTGGCTTTGTTATTGGAAAAGCCTTGCTGGACCGTTTCAGTGACTCTAAGTAACTGCGTTACTGTAGAGCACTTTGGAACAAAACCATGCTGCTCCGGAATAACAATATTCCTGGAATTGCAGAACTGGTCCAAGCGATGCAAAATAACATATTCATATGCTTTGCTCAGCGAACTGAGTAACGATATGGGGCGATACTTTTGAGGTTTCGAATCATCTGAATTAGACTTGAGAATGGGGACCACCACGGCGATCTTCCAAGCCTTAGGGAAGTAGCAGTTCTCCATTAAAAAGTTAAAGAGCAGCGTGAGAAGAAAAATAAATTTAAGTGGGAGATTTTTAAGAATGCGATTAGAAATGAAATCCAATCCTGGAGCCTTCTTAATTTTGGTTTTATGAATGAAGTTCAAAATTTCGCTAGCCTGGACTGGTTCCAGGTCTAGGCAGGTGGGGGAGGCCAAAAACCTTTGGACTTTTCGTGTAGTATGAGCTGAGAATCTGGGATTCTCGTCTTCATTTGGTTCGAATTGCTTTTGAAGGCTATCAGCTATAACTTCCGCCTTTTCAATAGGAGCTTCAGCAACACTGCCTAGGGCGCCCATCAGGGGCGGAATGGTGTGAAAAGGCTTTTTGATTCGGGAGGTTTCCCTCCAACGGGTATTTGTATCAGGCGAGAGGCCTTCAATGTATTTTTCCCATCTTTCCTGAGAAAAGTGTTGAATGCCTCGTTAATCTCATTGCTGATTGCACGGAGTTCAGATTTAAGAGTCGGATTCCTACATCTTTGCCAGACTCTCCATACATAATTTTTGAGACGAATTTTAGTTCAGATTTCAATAGGGAGTCTCAGAGGAGGAGGTTTAAATTTTGGTTTTGAAGCCGTCACAAGTGCCTCAGAAATAGTTTCACCAATTTTCTCTATAGATTTTTCAATATCTTCATTGCTGAAGGTTTCCGGAATAGGGAGGGATTTTGAATTTAAAATAAATTTAAAATTCTCCCAATTGGTAGAGAGTTGCTCTGGTAATTTTAAAAATGCAGAGTTAGTGTTAAGAGTCAAAATGACCGGTAAATGATCTGAACTCAGATCATGAATGACTCTTATATCATAATTAAAGGGAATATTTTTAAAGATTGCAAGATCAATAATAGAATCCCTAGCCCCCGGTCGGGATCTAGGGTTAATGTGCGTAGGGGTGTACGGTGCAACAACCTTAGTTCCTGGAGTTCTGCTTATAACATTTTTGAGTTTAAAGCCAAAATTGTTTGATCTTGAATCATGCCAGTCTTTATGAGAGGCATTCATATCTCCAGCAATAATTACATTTTGACCAGAATTTAGAAGTTTAATAAAGTCCTCCTCTGGAAAAAAGTAACGATTGTGTGGGGTATAGCGAATATAAGCAGAAATTATTCGCAATGGTGGATAATTATTAATTTTAATTTCGATAGCAGTTGCATCAATATACTGTAACCTCGGTAAGAGGACTCTGCAATGTTCATAATTACTTTTACAGTATAAAGCAGTACCTCCGTCGATACGAGGAGTTAAAGTTATTCTATCGTCTTTGAAAAGACGATAGTTGGCGATCTGGGGTTCGTGCCCCGGTTGGAGCTTTGTTTCTTGAACCAAAAACAGATCAAAATTATGCTCTGTGACGAAGTCTCTAACTTCGTCAATCTTGGAACGCAGACCAATTGCGTTTCAGAACCCAAGAGAAATGTCGTGCACGTCACGATTGAATTTTAGTGTTGGGGTGGGGCGCGGTAAGCGCGCCTGTGCTTAAGGGCGACATAGGCCTCAAAAATAATGCAGGCCTTGTCACCAGCCGCTGTGACCTGGCGGAGGGCAGGGAGACACTCCCGGAATGCCCGAGCAAAAAGTTGCTCGTCGACGTTCGCGTCACTGGCGATAACCATAACAGCTCGGAATATTTCCCCAAAATTCCCGGAGCTGGGGGAAGCCGTAGAATTTTGAACAGGGGCGGGATGAACCGTAGTCTGTCCGGATAAAATTTGAGAGTATGATCCCTGTGGGGTGGCCTGTCGATAACTCTCGAGAGGACGCTGGCTCTTGTGAGAGTTAACAATTTTGGGCTTAGGGGCCGAATTTTTAGATTTTAAATTTTTATTAATTTGATTTTTAACATTAGATTTAGGGCTTGAATTTTTGCCCTTGGGAAAACGTTGGCACTGGCGCCAATTCGCAGCATGTTCCCCGCCACAGTTTGCACACCTAAGAGGAGTGTCGAAATCATTTGGACAGTCTCTAGCTCGATGAGCCCCTGCGCACTTTACGCATTTAATAGGGAGGTGACAAACTTCAGAGGAATGAAAAAAACCCTGACACCTCCAGCATTGAGATGGGCGCTTATTGCCCCGATAATTTTCAATGCTGATGACCGTACCGAACATATCGGTGTAACTGTAGATAGTTTCAGCGTGTAAATTATTTAATATTTGAAAGTAGATTAGGGGCATCGGTGCTTTTGTTTGGAATTTACTCAAACGGGAGATTTTGTGCACAGTAAAACCTGCGCTCTCAATCTCCTGTTTGACTTCTTCTAAATCGGTGGTAGAAGGGAGGCCACAGAGAATTAATTTCAAAGGACGGTCAGCCATTAACATGTAGGACTTAAATTCTACGCCCTCCGTGCGTAGAAAGTTTGCTAGTTTTCTATATTCCGTCTCATGGTTGACAGTGAGACGGAGGAAGCGGCCGCTTAGTTTGCTGAACAGCGATGGCGCTTCTAAACGTGCGAAGGAGAGGAGTTGCCTCCAATCACCCTTCGGCGTGATGAAGAATGGAAGAATTTTGGTGCGGTTTGCAGGAGTGGCGGGGTTCACTGGTTCCCCAGCGTCCTCTTCCTCACTGAGATCAATAATCTCATCTCCTTTGGTATTAATTTTAGTATTAGCAGTTGTCTGGACCGTGGTGAGATCAGGAAAGGTTTTCTTACCCTTTTTTGGTTCCACCTCAGCAGAACGCTTCTTTGATTGGCTCGCTGGAAGGGAGGCCCCTCCCTGAGCCGGAGCTTTCGTGGAAGCCACACCTACTTCCTGTGCTTGAGCGGGAGAAAGAGCCTATCACAATTACTTCAATCTATGTTCCCCCTAGCACTGACCCACATCTTTTCACAATAGATCTGGAAAATTTACTTCAAACAAACAGTAACTGTATCATTTTTGGAGACTACAATGCACATCACCAAAACTGGAACTGCAATAAAAATAGCACACGAGGAAACCAACTAAACCACTTTGCTAACCAACTTGACCTTAAAATTCTTTTCCCCCCAACTCCCACACGATACGGCCATAACTCACATTCAACTATAGATATTGCCCTCCTCAGAGAATTTTCACATCCTTTCACTATTTCTTCCATCCCAGAACTCAGCTCCGACCATAACCCTGTTTTAATTGAATTTACATACAAAATCCCATATGAAATCAACAATAGATCCACATACACATGTTGGTCAGCTTTCTCCTCACACTTACAAAACACCACTAATTTTTTAAATATAGCAAATATCAACAACATTCAACAACTTGAAAATAACATTAACACTCTTACAGATAATATTATTAATTCACACAAACATGCATCCAAACCTGTTAAACACACAAGCCAAACATTTACATCCTCCCATATTAAAGACCTCATTAAAACTAAAAATAACCTTCGAAAACAATACCAAAGATCCTTCAATCCTAACATTAAAACACAAATTAATAGATTGCAAAATAAAATTAAAAAAGAAGTGCACAAATTCACCCGAAAATCATGGAATCTCAAACTTGAAAACCTAAATACTCAAGATAATTCTCTATGGAACATCACAAAATTTTTCAAAAATAAAAGATCCCAAATTCCTACACTTAACACACAACATGGAACTGCCATAACAAACGAACAAAAAACAGAAACACTTGCTGACCAACTTGAACAGAATTTTCAAAACAACCCCTCCAGTGACCCTGTTTTTGATAATAATGTTTCACTTGTTATTCAAAATTTCCTCACCTCCCCCCACCACACGAACACACCACTCCACAAGACATAATAGATTTCATCAAAAAACTTAAAAACAAAAAAGCTCCAGGTAAGGATACAATTACAAATAAAATGTTAAAAACCTTCCAATAAAAATTATCTTCCTACTCACAATAGTCATTAATAAAATCCTAACTTTTAACCATTTTCCAAAAAACTGGAAAACTGCTATTATTTTCCCCATCTTAACATAAAACCAGGTAAAATAAAATATATACTTGAACTTAAAAATAAATAACTCTTAGATTATCTATTCCTTATTATTTACTAGCCGTTTTTGGTGCCATAAATAAAAACCATTTGATGGTCTTTTCATTGTTTATTTTAACGAAAATAAGCTGCAGAATTGTAATTGTTTGTTAAGTATATCGTTGAAAATAAACAATGAAAAGACCATCAAGTGGTTTTTATTTATGGCACCAAAAACGGCTAGTAAATAATAAGAAATAGATATTCTAAGAGTTATTTATTTTTAAGTTCAAGTATATATTTTATTTTCTGGTGCCGAAAACCCGCGATATAGATTTGGCGTAATGGATTGCACGTTCTAGAAATTCGTTTAAAAAGGACTGAGATAGAAATAATATGTGTGTTTCTCGGAATAACAGCGAACACTCCATCATTAGACTTGTGCATCATTAGACTGGGATTCATCTTATCGAAGACATCTTATCGTAACCAAAGGTACTGTGCGCATTTTTTTATAGTTCTAAAATGGAGAATATTGATAAATTAAAAAGTAAAAGAAAAATACTTCGAACAGCCAGTACGAAACTAATTAATCACATTAGCTTGTTCCTAGAGAGTTGCGATATTAAAAACGAAAATGATCAAACGAAGCTTTTAGAACACTTGTTCAATGTAGAAGAAAAAGCTAAGGAACTTAAATTGCTTAACAAAGAAATTGAGGACTTGATCACGGATAGTGCTATCTTTGATAGTGAATATCAAAGCTTCCTTGATTATGAAGACAAATTAAATTAAATTAAATTCAAAATCAAATGTAAACGTGAAAAATTTAAAACTGAACAACAATCTATGATCCCGCCACCAATTCAGGTTCCAGTCAACAATGTAGAAATAAACCGTATTGCTACTTCTATTAATTTACCAAAATTAAGAATTCCTACATTTAGTGGAGATGCTAGCACTTTCCTAGAATTTATTAACAGCTTCACCAATGCGATTGACGCCAATGAGTCATTAAGTTAAGTCGACAAATTCATTTATTTGAAGTCCTTTTTATCCGGCGAAGCTTACAAAATTGTTTCCGGTTTTTCCCTTACGGAGGAAAATTATAAATCATGTTTGGATCTGTTGAAAGACAAATATGGGAGACAGGATCATTTAATTAGTCATTTCATAAACAAACTTTTAGAAATCGAACCAGTGAATTCCTCTTTCAGTCTCAGAGGATTAAGGAAATTACACAACGAAAGCGAAATTAGTATAAGAAATTTAAATTCGATGGGTATTGATTCCGGTAATTATGGCCACTTATTAATACCTATTTTATTAAAGCAATTACCGCAAGATTTAGTCATAGAGTATCATCGTAAAAGAGATTCTAGTAAAACTGGCGATGTTAATGAATTAATGAAATTTATTAAATTTGAAATTGAATCTCGAGAATCCGCCAATATCGTAGTTGGTCATAATCAAAAAGTTTCAGAATTTAAGCGTTATTCAAGAAATTCTTATTATCACGGACCTCCTATGATTAAAACTAATACTCCTTCATCTGCTGCTCTGAATACGGTAGTAAAAAAGGCATGTATGTTTTGTAAATGTGACACGCACACTGCGTTAGAATGCAAAACTCTAACAAATGAACAAAAGCGTTACAAATTAAAGAAAGAAGGTTTTTGCTATGGTTGCATGAATTATAAACATTTAATGTCTAAATGCCAGGTTAAAATTCCACCATGTGAAACGTGCCAAAGTTCCGAACATAACTCCTTGTTTTGCCCCAAAAACAAAACTAAAAATTCTCCTACTACTGATACTGATGATAATCAAGTAATAATTAGTTCTGTTTTGAACTCTCAAGATGAACCCGGCAGTTATGCGACGCTGCTTCAAACAGCGAAAGTAGAAGCTCAAGGTGGTGGTTCGCACAAGGTCATAGCTAGAATACTATTTGATTCTGGTTCATAAAAATCTTTTATACGCAGTGATTTGATATACGGAAAGAAAGGCTTCTAATTTATACTTTTTCTAAGCGCGAACCCATTGAAAAGGTTTGCGACGTGGTTTCTCTTAAATTAAGGAGCTTATTTCCTCCCTATCAATCTATCAACATCGAAGCTCTGGCATCTGACGAAATAACTGGCGCTAACATATATTCGAATATAAATCCTGCACATCTACAAAACATTATCCCAGCCAGCTGTTTAATTTCTGATTCATACGAAAAATCAAACCTGCATATTCAAATTCTTCTCGGAGCTGATTATTTGTATAATGCTATGTCAGGAGAAGCCAGAAAAATAAACAAAAATATTTTCATTCAACCTACTGTGTTTGGGGATACGTTAATAGGTCAATTATTTAACCCCGAAAAAATAAAACAGAGGTCTGTTTTCCATGTTTCATGCAGTGTAATAGAAAATGATTTAAAATCGTTGTGGCAGATAGATTCCCTTTTATTGACGAATGAGTCAGCAGAAACGAAACCTTCGGATAGTTTATACAATTTCGGAAAGGAATTAATTATAAAGAATAAACGTTATGAATGTCCCTTGCAATGGAAATCTCGGGAGTTAAAAGAATATATAAGCAATAACTTTGAAGTTGCTAAAAGGAGATTTGCAAATTTAGAAAAAAGATTAAAAAACGATGAATGTTTGTTTGATAGATATAATGCAGTTATGAAAGAACAAATTCAGGAGGGAATTATTGAAATGTGTTCGGATGAGTGTTTTATTGGGTATGTAATGCCGCATAGAGAAGTATTGCGAGAAAATTCTTTTAGCACAAAAACTAGAATTGTTTTTGATGCTAGCAGTAAATTGGGTACAAACGTTAGTTTAAATGAATGTCTTGTTTAAGGAGAAAATTTAAATCCTAATCTAATTGATGTTATATTGAAATTTAGAGAACATAAAATTGCATTTTGTGGGGATATAGCCAGGGCATTTTTGCAAATCCAAGTTACTGAAGCAGACCGAAATTATTTGTGTTTCTTATATTACAAAGACTGTGATAAAAATCTGCCAGTAACCATGTATCATTTTAACAGACATTGTTTTGGTGTTACTTGCTCACCTTTTGTTTTGGCCGCTACTATTAAAACACATATTAAAAATTATAGAGAAAGTCATCCCCTTGCATATGAAATGTTAAATGAATCATTATATGTTGATGATTTATTTTTCGGTAGTTCCACGGTTCAAGAAGCTTTCACATTATCTTCGGATGCTGTTTCAATTTTGAAAGATGCAAATATGAATATGAGGAAATTCGACACTAATTCTAAAGAACTAAAAAACTTATGGCTTAACTCTCAACACCAAGTAAAAACGCTCATCTCCCAGATAACTATCGTCCCATCTCTCTCCTTTCTACTCTTGGTAAACTAACAGAATCCATAATTCTAGAAAAACTTAAGCACTTCTTAACATCTAACAACCCTAATCAATTTGGCTTCACCCCCCAACTCTCTACCCTACACCCACTATTAAAACTAACAGAAATCATATCATCTGGATTCACCAAAAAACAATCCACCGGTGTAGTCTTCCTAGACATAGCAAAGGCATTTGACAGAGTTTGGCTCGAAGGACTAACATACAAAATGATTCAAGATAATTTCCCCCCACCACTCATTCTACTCATATTGTAACGAGCGTTTTTTCCAGGTCAGAATTAACGATTCCCTATCTACCCCACGTAAAATTAAATCGGGAGTAGCTCAAGGAAGTTTAATCGGTCCATTTTTATTTAACTACTATATAAACGATATTCCAAATTACTCCTTAACAACATTAAATATGTACGCCGACGACACGGCAATTGTCGCCAAATTTAAAAATCCTAAAACAGTTACATTTGCAATAAATAAACACCTTGAGCTACTCCAATCATATTTTAACAAGTGGAAAAAAAATAATAAATGTTGATAAATCCCAAGCTGTAATATTTACTAAAAGAAAAACTAATCCCCACCCACCCACCTTCTTCCAAAAACAAATTCCTTGGGATACACACGCTAAATACCTAGGCTTAACTTTTGATAAGCATCTGACCTGGAAAAAACATATTCTAAATACTAGAGATAAATTTCTCATAAAGTATATCCATTAATAAATAGAAGATCCAAAATGAACATACATAACAAACTCCTTATATTCATGGCAATCATGAGACTTTTAATCAGTTACGCTAGCCCAATTTGGGTCTACTGTGCCAAAACAAATTTAAACATTTTAGAAAGTTCTACTATTAGGATGATCGCCAGGGCTTCCATGTTCATGAAAAATAGAGACATCTATAATGCACTTAAAATTACCACATTTAAACAACACGTTCAAAAGCTAGCCTCAAACTTCTTCAAATCACTTGTAAATATTGATAATCCTAACATCCAAAATCTAGAAGACTATCAAATAAATCCTAAAACTTAAAGACCCAGGAAAATACTCTTAGATTACAACCCACCATAAAAAATATCATTTCACATACAAACATTCACAAGCTCCGCCCCACAAACTTATGCCAACTTACACACAATCGCTGGCAGCCAATCGCAGCATCGCATCTACTCACCAGTCGACCAATCCCAGATCAAGATCTCCACTTCATCTCCCAGCTTAATAGTTTTTCGACTCTCGGTTCTTCACTTTCCTGGAAGTACCTTTCTCAACCAACAGATGGCGCCAAATTCATTTCAACTTAAAACTCTTTTATCTCAGCAAATAACCATCCGATAATCTAGATTTTTTCATCATATCAACCCAAGATCCACAGTTTTAGAATGACAAAACCAACTCTCAAAAGTGACTTTTTAAACACAAGAATTGGGCTTGTGGAGCGCTCCGCGCGCCCATTGAATATCAACATTTTGTTTTGCCGCCTTCTTCGCTCGCTTCTCGGCTTTCTTTTTCGCAGCCTCGATAATTTTGTCGAGGATAGCGGCGGTCGCCGGAAGCTTGGGACACTTAATTTCCCTTTAATTGCGGAGAGTTGAGCGTAGGCAATGCCTAGCTCAGCGTGAGCTTTTGCAAAGTCGTCAGGCTTCTGTGAGCAGGCGGCAGTAAGCTTTTTTGCCCAAAGGGCATAGCGATCTCGCAAATTCGATTAACAGTCTGACACCCTCAGAATGTTCAACGAAGAACCTTTCGGTTTCTTCGGAAGAAGCATCGGGGTCAAGACATGGTGGTGGAGAGGCGGTCGTTTCCGTCTGAATATCGGTGGTGGAGGAAGTAGTATCGTCGGTAATTAGCGGCGGAGAATCATTCTCCTTAGTAATATCCATGGTGTAGCTCAAAAAGAACCCTTGAGAAAGAAATCTCAAATCACCAGAGGTGAGAAGAGAAAAAAAAGTAAGCTTGTATGAAAAATGCGCTCAGGATCGTACGTCTGCACTAGTCAGAGTCAGTATCCGGAAAATCCAGAAGTCTATTGAGTTCCTGCTTGCTCGGTCTGGCCGTATTGAGAGCGCGTTCTGTGATTGGTCGGTGGTGGGGTGAGCTAATTTAGTATATATATATGTGTGGGTAGGGGCGAAAGCTTGGTATGGTGGGACTAGTGGTGACTGTGTTTGAGTTTTATCAGTGTAATTTAGGAAAATGAACTACAATTTTATAATATTAGGATTTCTCTTGGTCTGTGTCGTTTATTTCCGAGTGGGGTGTATTTTTCTATTTCTTGAATGGTTTCTTTGATAAATCGATTTTTTGGAAGAAGTTTTCAGATAATTTTTTAGGGTGGGTTGTTAAATTGTAAATCTGATATCAGTGTTTCTCATGTACCATTGGGCATTTACTATTGTTCTAATGGTGGAATTTTTCTAGCAAGTCGAAGGTGGTGTTAGCACAGTGTGACCAGACCGGGCTAGCATAGGTCAGGATGGGTCTTAAAATCAGGGTGTAGATTAGCATTTTGTTACGTCTGCTGAAAGCAGATTTTCGCGCGATAAGGGGAAATAAATTAATTACTGCTTTTTAATTCGTAGTACATGTTGTTTAAAAGTGAGTTTTTTATCCAACGTTACACGAAGATATTTGGTGCCTAGAGACCATGGTATATTTTTGTATTCCAGAAAGATGTCTGGTTCTATTTTTCTGCAGTTTCGTGAGAAGAAGACGGCCTCTGTTTTGGAAACGTTCAGGGGTATTTTCCAGGTAGAGTACCATACTTCTAGTTTCTGTAAGTGTTAGTTTTTATTAACGTCGCACTAGAAGCAACACGAGGGCTATTGGCGACGGACCTCGTAATTTTGAACCACGGTCAAGTGACGAGGACGATATCTGAGCTAGCCCCCCCCCCCCCCTCTCCTAACATCCACACCAACGGGAGGACTTTGGGCCCCGAACAAATTTAACGTGCATCAGCCCCGGCGGTCAAGGATCGAACCCGTAACTGAACGAAAACCGCAGGCCGCTAGTCCACGACCTTAACCACTAGGCTACCGCAGCCCCCTTCACTCTTGCGGAAAATGGGCACTCTAGGTAATATTGATATGAAACCTTTTAAGGTTCCCGTAGACACACCAAGCGTAATGTTATTCCTTTGGGAGTTTCGTACTTTTCTATTTACAGCTAGGGCATCACTTTTAATTGCATGGAATAAAATGCATCCAAAAGAGCAAAAATAAATAATCTGGTTTTCCATTTTTTAAAAAAGATCTGAAAATTCCCATCCCGCGCACTAAAACGATCATAAAAACATTATCAATCATTGTATAATAAAAATAAAATCGGGGGACCTATGCTCTTCCAAATGCATATACTTGGAAAATTTTAAATTACCTTACTTGCAAGAAATTAAAAGTCAGTATAGCACAAAAGAGAAAAAAAATAACTCCTTTATGCAAAATATATGGAATACCCCTATGTCTTATTGAATGGTGATTTGACTCGTTTGGTGGATTTCGTTCCAGAAATGTAGTTTTCTCAGAATTCGTTTCGCGTTTGAGAAACTATGAACTATCTCGTTCTTTAGCAAGCTGAAAGCTGCCTATGAAAATTATTACAAATACATTTTCTAAAATAATTGTGTTTTTTATTCTACCTTGTTAAAATTATTTATTGGGTTTTTTTTTTTTTTGTATTATTTTCTTGACTTGTTCCAACTGTCATTATTCAAACCTGATTGTGTCTTGCTTTTTTTGTGCATTCAACTAATTATATTTTTTTAAAAAGTTCCAAAATAAAAATCCTTATTTCTATCAACTTGCAATTAACTATACATACTTATAAAAATTAATTATATTTACATGAAAAGATGTCAAGAACAAAGCATTAACATTTATTTTTCGATGCATTTCTATTTTCTCTCATACTTGTAAGTTAAATAATTTAACAAAGTTTACTTTAATAAATATAAGTTTCATAGCTTAAAGACTGGCGTTTTGAAAATACGCTACAATAGAAAAATTGTTTAATTTCTTAGATACAAATAAATTTATATGTATTGTAAAAAAATACAAATAATTTCTAAAGGAATTAATCTTTTCTAAGCAATATCACTGAAAAGAAAATATATCGCAAATTAAAATAACATTTAATATTTTTCTTATTATTCAACTTAAAATGTGACATCTTTATTGTTAAACTTTGATTCTTCTTGTAAGGTCTGTTGATAAAATTTATTCACGCAGAGTCCTTGAAGAGGAAATAAAATTCATTTATTACATCCTTAATAATCAAAAATGGAATTTACTTATAATTAATGCAGAAACAAATGTTGTATAACATTTCATGCTATAGATTTAACATTTTAAATTTTGTAGATATGAAAAACGCTAGGTTTAATTGATGTTTGAAATTTCTATATTTAGTAATGTATTATTTTATGCTTCCAAATTTCATTTTTTGGAGAATTTGACAGATTTTGTATCTCAATTATTTTTTTTTCAAACCACCATAAAAAGTAAAAGCTTTTAAAAAAAACAAACGAAATAAATCAAGTTTCTTTAAATTTCATGCAGAATCTGGCAGGCAAATTTGATACGATTATGCAATTTTCTTATGTGGATAAGAATAGTAATATTATCTTGCATTATAATATTCCAGATAGCCAAGTAGTCTGGCTGTGAGCTCGTCATTGTCCATGTTTCGCTTTAATTTATGTTCCAGTCTAGATAGATACTCAGCGTAGTGTTGAAAAGGGAAAGAAGGGGATTTACAAATAATTGATTCTCTAATTTGCAATATTCAAACATTTAATAAGTTCGAGCAGCTTTTTGAAATGTTTGGATTTTTTGAAAACATTTCTAATTTGGAGGAGACTGAAATTAAAATAGCAAATATCAAAATTTTACAATAAAGACATTAATGGAGACGAACTGAACTTGAAATGTCAACATTTCAGGTCATATATGATCATTAATATGAAAAGCAGAAAAAAAAAAAAAAAGCAGAGAAAAAAATGGGAAACAGAAAGATTAATAAAAATGTAATTCTACAAATGCAGATGAAGAACAGTTGTTGAATGAGATGACTGGAATTGGGATCAACATACATGTATAATAAAAGACTATTCATATAGTGTTTCCCTATATTGAAATAATGAGAATTTTCTTGTGAATGATTACTGAAGCAAGTGGTGAGCGTTCATTTTCAAAACTCAAATTGGTCGAAAATTGAGCATTCGTATGACTCAATCATGTTTGAATAATTTAAGCTTGATGAGTATTGAAAATGAATTATTAACAATTGTTTTTGAAGACCTAATTAATTATTTTGCAAATTTAAAATGTAGAAAGTGAATCTTCTCATAAAACCTCATTTTATTATGGATTGCATGTACTGAACTGTACATTTATATACAAAAAATTAGTTTAAAGGATCACAGGTGGGACCTATTTTGCATAAGGGCCCAGGGCCTCTAGTCTTAAAGACGCCCCTGTATGCATTTCAAACGATAAGTACTTCTTAGAGGCTAGATTAAATTCAATAAAACATTAAAATGTCGGCTTGCAATGCTTAATAAAGTGCAACTGAAAAAAGGTAAAAAATAATTAATGCTTCTGTGGAATTACTTTCCCCCTCGGATTTTTAAAAATAGTTTGAACAAGGTATTCTTATGCAGTGAAGAAGTTTGAGCAAATTATTGAAAAAATAAAAACACGTCTATCTGGAGCATTCTTTGTGAATCATTTTTTTATTGCTCTGCAACTTTTTTAAATAATAATCTCCATTTCATTCAAATTGTAAATGATGCTCTCCAAGACTAGACATATGAACAGAAAATATTAGAATATTTTTTGTCCGAGAATTTTTGCAGCACTGAAACTACACCAACACAGTGGACATGAAATTACTTGTGTTTTGTGAGAAATTCTAATGTGGTACAAATATTTATTTCCTTGGAGAAAAAAACAAAAATTCATATCAATGATGAAATGTTTAGTTACACTTAAAAGCAATACAAGGGTTGTAGATGATAAACCTGTCCTGTGCCCAGAACAACACCCGAGCTGGAAACCCCATTCTCCAATCTTTCACCAACTGGACTTGAGATCTGAACAGATTCCAAGTATATCAGCCCTGCAACATACCAGGTGGCATCAGGGAGTGAACCAACGAATCGACAGAATACTAAATGAATCTAGTACTTTGCTGATAGTGTATATAGACGTTGGTTTGTTTTATTAATATCGCACTCGAAGCAACACGAGGGCTCTTGGTGACAGAACCCCCAATTTTGAACCTTGGTGACGAGGTGGACACCTGAGCCACAGCACTCTTTTTCCTAACTTCCATATCACGACAATGAGAAGTCATTAGTAACATCAAGACTCGAGCCTACGACTGAACGAAAACTACCGGCAGCGAGTCCGCTAACATGGCCACGCGGTGTATATGGAGCATTTAGCCCTATTGTACCTTTATCTCCAATCAGTACAGAAATGTATATTTACAGCCTTTCTTCCCATGTACCAAATGATGACTAATTATCGCAGTCCAATAAGTTGGATGCAGAATTAACAGCAAAGTGCTTAAACTAAAAAAAATTCAGGATATCTGTTTATAAATTACAATTTCAACTAGGAGTCAAGAGGGGACATGGTGGATATTCCGATCATAACCTTTTTAGGTAAGAGTTAATGAAATTTTTTTGTTTAAATAAGCTTCATTTTTCTCTCTTATCCATGGTGCTACTCATTCTTTTGCAGGTACATGCGAGTTCTGGAAATGCTCGGAAAAATTTCTAAAATTTGCTTAAAGCATCGAAAAATGCCACTCTTCTTGGTTTGAGATTTTCTTTTTAGATTGGGAGTTGAAGAAGATTAAAATTCTGCACTTGATATGGTTAACCAAAGACTTTGATCGTATGGAGCTTCAGTGATAAATTTTGATTTGAAAGCCTTACTTCTATTTATTACGACTGGACTCTTTTTGGTTTCAGTAAAAAAAGGACCCTCTCTCCAGATGCAATACATCCACTGAATCTAGTACTGGTTATATGATTACTAGATTCTATACACTTAAAAAAAAAA
This sequence comes from Nephila pilipes, assembly GCA_019974015.1. Classification (NCBI taxonomy): domain Eukaryota; kingdom Metazoa; phylum Arthropoda; class Arachnida; order Araneae; family Nephilidae; genus Nephila; species Nephila pilipes. Next base: position 1,826 of record BMAW01043713.1, on the reverse strand, counting down.
AAAAAAAAAAAAAAAATCGCTTTTCACCCGACAATCTTCAGCCACATAAGTATCTTCATAATAGATATTTTCATCACATTGAGCAGCTAATACATGCAAAATAATCATAAGATACTGTTTCACCAAATTATTCATCTCAATTCATACTGAGCCAATCATCCCAACATCTCACTAAGTATCTTCACGGTTCCGAGAATCTAATACATGTTAAATTATAAACTATTAAAACTTTTTGTTAACTAAATATATGCAATATAAAAACCAAAAAATAACTTAGCAAAGTAATAGTCATTGAATAATCAGTACTCCAGTAGAAGGCAACTGTATATCAATGATTTGGACATTCTTCAGCCATTTCACAAAAAGTATCTTCATAATAAATATTTTCATCATTTTGAGCAGCTAATACATGCTAAATAATCATAAGATACTGATTTATTTAAGTATACAATTTAAACTACTGAGATTACTAATCAATATATATAAATTATACAAATTTATAGAAAAAAATTACTCAGCAAAGTAATTATCAAATAATTAGTATTCTAGAAAAATTACACCATAGTGATACAAATATTCTTCAGTCAAACCGTCAATCTATACATAAGCCATGTAATGAATATTTTTACCAAAACATTTAATTATATGTTCAAATTGTAAAAATGGTACATTCTAAAACAAATATTCAAATTTAAATGAGAAAAAAAGATTACTATATGATTACTTTACACAATAAATTTAAAATTGTTTCTACATTCAGGATATTCAATGTCTACAAATAAGACAAAAAATGTTTTTAATGCAGATTTTATATACCCTTTTAAAAAAACCATAGAAACACAAGTTTATATAGTAGTCACTAGAAGGGACCTCTACCATAAAAATGAGAAACTTAAACCCCTTAACTTCCATCCAGTCATATCCGTGTTACACGAGATATACAATTTCTACTGCAACAAAAAAACTAATTTACGCAACTAATTCATGGGAGGAGGGAGTGAAAAGCTTCAATCTGATTATACAATAAATTTTCATTGGAACAAGTCTGGACAAGATTTAATTTCAGCCTATTTTTGCCACCTACTGGGAAAAGTCCTCATATAAAAAGGTATACAAATAAGAATACTGATACAAAAAAAATACAGGAAAAGTTATGGATAAGACTGTATCCATATTTCAAACTATTGCATGCAGAAAACTTTAAAAAAAACAGCCATTGTCTACAGATTTTGTTTCCAGACATATCTTTAAGTACTTTAGTCAAAGAACAACTTATTTTTATCCTTTAAATTTTTTTTAATGGAAGTAAAATTCTGTTCCGGTTGGATGACCACGGATACAGAATCTACGGTAAAATAAGGTAGGTTAATTAACGAACTTTTATAGCCTTTAGCTATCTTCCATTCATTTTCTTAAAATATTTGTATTATGATAAAATAAAGATGCAACAATTTCACAAAGTTGAGTAGAATAAAGGTGTGATACACTAATGCTCTTTGATCAAGAGAATCTCCCAAGTGTAAATAAAAGGTTGAATACCTCTGAACTAGTCTATAACAGAAGATTTAGTTACTGAACTTAAAACCTGAATCAATAATGAAAGACAAGGCACAAAAATCAGTCATTGACATAATTTTCTAATCAACCATCTTTTGTTTCAGCCAAACAGATTTCACCTATTAGAAATGAATGCAGATGAACTTTGGAAGGCATATTGATTATCAAAAATATACCAACTATTTAATAATTAATGCAAAACACAATTTCATGCAGTAACTTTAAGATTGTAATTTGTTTCTGCATCCAGGATATTACAATACCTATAA
>BMAW01043704.1:0-11084 GCA_019974015.1 Nephila pilipes | reverse complement strand
TGACTTAGAATACCCAGATGAATTGCACGATTTGCATAACTGCTATCTTGTTGCTGAAAATTGTAATTAATTAATTTAGGGTGATTCTCCTATATGCTAAATTTATAATTTTTTTTTTCCTTTCAAGCGTACGGGATTGAATCTGAACTAGAGATTTCTCCAGTTCAATCCGCTTTATTTAAAATTGCGTGTGTTACCCGTGTAAACTACGCTTTAAATTTTTCTATTCACCAAGAAATAAAGACAATTAGCTCAACTGTGACATTAAATTAACTTTAAAGCCTTGTCAATTATTTTTAGGATTTTTAAGCCTTCGTTGTTGGCACATTTCTTCTCAGCGCATTTTTTCGGCCAACACGGGGGGTTCAGTACCACGAAAAGCAGATTTCCGCAACAAGTGTAGGTTTCAGCAGCCATCAATGACGGGTGGGAATGTAGAATTTAGGGGGAGCCCAATCGATGTTAGGAAATGTCCCTTTTTCAATACGCTCAGATGTCATTAGACCATCTGGATACTCATTTCATCTCTCTGTCAGTATGAGGACATATCTTTCCTGTGATTTTTGTCTCTTTTTGATTTTGAAGCTCGTATTAATCCCATACATCCGACACACAATCCTCCACACTACTCTAATACGCCCACCTGGAAACATTTTTGACGTTAAATGTGTGGAAACCTTGAAAATATACACAGAAAAATACTTCTAAAAATAAAAATACTTAAAATAATTTTTTTTCTTACAATATTATTTTAAATATATTTTTAAAAACTTCTTTTCCTTCTCTGTTGTATTTTATCCAACTGGAGGGACCGTGAAATTTTTTTTTAGACACAAAAACCCTAGAAACGCGTTTGTCCGAATGAATTATTGTGGTTTTTATGGCGTAAGAATCAAATCAGGTTAATCTGCACCAAGCATTTGTTTATAAGACTACATTTTTTTTTATAACGAAACAAATAATGATTCAAAAAAAATAAACTAGCTATAATGGAGAATCTTAACATGATATTCGTACCAATTAAGAAGCATACGATAAAACTACATACAATTAACTTTTTTTTGCTTAATTTAATGCAATCAATTACTTTTAGGCTCGCTAATCATAATAATTAATTTTTATATTATTCCCAGAGAACTAAATCTGAGAATAATTTTATTTAGCAAAAGGTCAAGACAAAATAAATTATAAGTAATTTATAAGCGTTCCTTAAATAATTGGTTGGTTTTTGTTGGATGTAGAGCAACAAAGGCTATTATCCCGCATTTCTTAATCATTCTGAGCAAAATTTAACTTTTTGCGCACGAAAAGGTTAAAATGGAGATAGCCTAGCAGTCTTGGTCGCATTGTCGTGGATTCGAGCCACTCGAGACCCTCTATGAAGCGAGGCTAAAGCGCTTTCAGTTTGGTTGAGGTCCTCCCATTGCCGGAGGATTGAAGAAGGAGGGCTCAGGTGTAGTCCCAATCGAGGTTCAAAAAGACCGTCGCCCTCGTGTTGCTTCTCATTCAAAGTCACTCCAACCAGTTATTCTTTCTCACGGATCTTTTCGTACGATTCTTGCACGTAACCATTTTGCGATTCCTTCTTCTCAACCAAACATACAGCATTCTTGCAAACCGAATATTCAACTTTTCTTCAAAATTAAATTTTTATTCATGCATCACCGAAAAACAAGCATTTTGCCCTTTTGCTGCTAACCATAAAGAAAAAACCGTAAATTGAAATTAAAAGAAAACTCGGCAGAGATGCGTTTGTGCTCTACTGAATTTCCACCAAAGTGTCGGGGAATAAAACGTATATAGCGACATAATTATATTTCTCTTTTTTTTTTCTTCGTTCCTCTTCTGGTATTTCTCTTGCGATGGATTAAAATGTAAGTACAGAGTAACTGTAATTGAAATGTTTTTAATAATCGTACATGTTATTTTGTAAATGAGTGTTAAAATCACATTTGTTTTTGGCTTTGCCGAATTGGCAACAGTTTTAACACTCAGAGAGAATTACAGTTTGAGGGGGGGGGGATAATAGCCTTTGTTGCTCTCTACATCCCAAAAAACAAATATCAATCCATACAGTTTGTGAAAAGAGAGGACTTGAATTGATGAATAAAAATGACTCGACGCTGATATTGCAATTTTTGTTTGTATTCAAGTCGGTTGGATCCTATGTTAAGGGAGCTTCTTGACAAGGTGAAAGTTTTTTTGGGGATAAATTGGCGAAATGATAACCTTTCGTTGGGTTAGACGTTTTCTGGCTCCCTGAACTATAAACTAGACCTGGCCTGCCCACGGGTCGCATGATGATACATTTTAATTAAATTTTAATATTTTAAAAAATCTTCCAAATGAATGGAAGTAAAAAAAAAAATCTTGGTATCAGATTCTGATGATAGCAAAACATATTTGATAAAAATTCCATAGAAATTTGTTTCATTCAATTGAATTCCAATTTTTAATATTTCATAAATGTACATTTTATTGACTTTGCAAGTGGTGCAAGTCTATTTGTGATAAGCATAATTTTTTTTTCCACTAATACTTTAAAAAAAACCGATCACATGATAAACCATTTTAATATTTAAAAAAAGAAAATGAGCGTATTAAGATATTCTAATATTTTTCAAATACAAACCCGTTAAATATCTCTATAATATCAGCTGGACTAACTCCACTTTCAATGCAAATTTTTCCGGCCAAAACTTGAGTCAATAGGCTGCTTGGAAAGTGCTGATTCTCCTTTCAGTTTCTTGTATGCAACACGAGGATTTCCGTGCTGTATATTTTTTTTTTATCGTTTCACTGGTAAGGGCAATTGCATCTCGTCTTTCGAGGAAGACATTTTTTTTCCTCGCTTGTTTGTGAGCCCATAGATATGGATCTCTTAAATTATCTTTGACCTTCCTGTTTGAATTTTTGTGGCATATCTACCAGTATTATTAAGACAGCGGTCAACTACAGCCTTCGATGCTCCGATTTTTCGGACTATTTCAATACGACTGTAATAAGCTTCCATAAAAAGCATAGCCAATAACGTTATCGTTATATCAGTTAGTATTGTCGTTATATCAGTGATAAGATATTTCACCTGAGCATTCCTACAGGCGCCTAGTATTTATTTATTTATTTCGATTTATTCAGACTGTATTAGCTACATTTATTTTAAGTTGTGTAAAAACTTTTAATTTATCTTGATTATAAGCACAACTAGCTTGTTCATATGTAAATAACATTCCAGTAAGATTAAAATACGTCTGGCCAAACTTAAGGCTCTGCAAGAATATGCATTGTACAAAGCGATAAGTTGAATAAACAGGGATTTCATGGGGTTTCTTTGTTCAGGGTTCACAGAAAAACTATTTCTAGAAGAGAAAAAAATCTAACTTGATAGTCAGCAGTATTAACATTATAAGAAATAAATTTATTATTCGACAAAAATACTAGAGTTTGATGTTTTCATATTAAATCCAGTTTATGGATGGTTAGTTCAAGTGGCAAGAAAAATTACAAATAAAGAATTCACATCGTCATATACGTAATAGACAGCACGAACTAGTAATTTTCGTATAAGTTTTTCAGAAAGATGTTAAAAATTTTAATAAGTACAAAAAATATGATAACCTAAAATAATATAGCCTGACATCTATTGTTAAATTTATTTTCGACTCAGAAAATGTATTAACTTGCTCATCATTAATACTGCTTTTAAGTCTCATAGAATGAATAATACAAGTGTGGAAACTATGTAAATGTTTCTTTTTCTTCTAAAAATAATAAGAATATAGTAAAAATAATATAATACAACTAAATAGCAAAAATATTCAGATATTCAGAAATTGTATGGCAAAGTTTTTTAAAAAAAATAATCTCGGGTAGAATAGTGCATTCATTACAGAGTTTTCTAAAATGATAAAACATTGCTTACATAAGAAGGTATAAGTTCTCTGTGAATTCCAATATCTTTGTGTTAAAAGCAGTTTCTTTTCAGTTGTAATAATAATAATAATTTCGGTACCATACATTTTGTGCGAAAAATAGCTAATATTTATCGTTATTGTTCAAAGCTTAAATCAATTTTTCTGTTCATCAGAAAATTTATAAAGTAATGTTTCGAATAAGATTAGTACAACATATTTATTGTTAGTTTCATATAATATAATCAAAACTCATTGATTACAAAAAGAAAAAGTCTTAAATTTATTTTACCTATCCATATAAAATTCGTTTAGAAAATAATTGTTTGCAGTTATTCTAACTTAATGGTTTTTCAAATATTGACAGTATATTTTCATTAAACTTTCTGTAGATCAATGTAATTATTTCATAATTTAGGGTTTTTATACTTAACAATTCGATCTAAATTTATTCAGTTAACTCATTTAACTAAACGTTGTTAGAAAAAGAATGCATATATGAAAAAAATCAACTTGAGCTGTTAAATATAAAAAATAAACTTGTTGAATATTAAACAAGATTGTTAGACTTTAAAGAAAAGAATTTTTCGAAAAAGTTAAATATGTATGTATGTATGTGTGTGTGTGTGTTAAACAAAAACTAAATCAAAAAGTAATCATTAAAGAAAAATTACAGTATAAAAGAGTTGTAGTAAAATCATTTTAAAAATAAATCTACTAAATATTTTTAGAATTTCATATTCAAAAGAAGTTTAACTCGTTTTCCTATTCAGATAATATATAATAGTTGTTAGAAACGAAATGTGTGTGTAAAAATTCTAGCTTGATATTTTCAAATATTAACGGTAAAATAATTTTTTCCCCAATAAACGTGCTGATGATCAAATGTAATTATTTCGTAATTTAAGGTTTTTTTTTATACTAAGCACGAATCAATCGGAATATATTAATTCATTGAACTAAACAAAATTGCTGTTAAAACGATATATGCATATAAAGAAAAAAAAGCCTTCTGAATATTTCTATAATTTCTTACTAAAACTTGATTGTTTCAGTCTTCAAAGAATCAAGTTAAACTCAATGGGTAAGAAACAGCTGTTAAATTTCATTTCCTATTCATATAAAAGTGTGTTTCTTATAGTCTATTCATTTGAATTTTATTAAAATGTTAAGATACATACATTAATAATGTTTAAGCAAAAAGGTAACATTACAAAATAAAAAATAACCCGTTGTTTTTAAAAAAGTTTCTTTTCAGTTTAAAAATAATAATCATTTCGATACCATATTATGTACGCATATATAAAAGTTTTCAAATTCATCTAACTAATACTTAATAAAGTATAAATAATTTTATGAACATTCAAGTGCTTATATATACATGCAAAATAAATATGGTCGTTAAACAGTATAAGAAAGAAATTCAAAATATATTCATTCAGTTCATTCAACAAAAAAAAAAAGTGTATTAAATATTCAAATCCTAAACCATATACGAAAAAAATCAAAATATATCATTTTTTCAAAATACATTCCTTCTAATTCATTAAAAAAAAAAAAAAAAAAAAAAACCTTTTAATTTATCTTTAGTAAAATTACTTTTAATTTATCGAGTAAAAAAAATACTTTTAATTAATTTATTCCAATTATATTCATTTATCTGGAATAGCACTTGTGTACCAACACAACGAGCTTATCGCTCCGTAAATAACAATCCCAAAGATAACGGGGTGGGGTCCCTTATCAATATACTAGATACGCATGATACCCTTATCAGTATATCCAGATCAATGCGGCCAGAAAGGGAGGAGTATGACGTCACTTTTTGCCGCACGTAGACCGGCGCTTACTATTTTTGTTGAATTTTAAGATTTTTAGGCCACTTTACAACATTTTTTTTTAGATGACTATATTTTGGTACCAAATGTTCACAGCCTGTTTTAAACTCATATGACTTAGTAGAGTGAGTGAGTGAGTGAGTGAGTGAGTGAGTGAGTGAGTGAGTGAGTGAATGTAAAGTTTATTGGCACAAGAGCCAGATATGGCTATGCTGCGCCAAACAAGATTAAACTGTAGTCTAGACGTGAAGTTGAAAAATAGATAAGTGGTTGACAAGAAGGAGGGTCGAAAATAGAGAAGGATCGCTAGGGTATCCCGGGAGTGCGTCACCCGTGTTAACCAAAGACAATTCCGTCGCCAATAACCCTCGTGTTGCTTCTAGTGCGACGTTAATAAAAACTAAACTAACCAAAGACAGTAAACCCCTTGAGAAAGAAAAAGATCTCTAACTATTTTGCTCTCTCCGTCCTCAATTTTTTTTTTTTTGTTCAAAGCTTCTTTTTCATTTGTTTTCTTTTCCAAAACGCCATTTCGTGAACGCACGAATAACTTTATTACTATTATTCTGTGGCTGTTTTGTGTGTGTGTTAAGTCTTTGGAAAGTTCTTGAACTCGGACCACTCTGTTGCACACAAAAGTTTTAAGCAAATGAGGCGAAGTGTTGATCTACGACAAAGCAATTGAAGAGTCGGTAAAATGCTGTATGGAGTCAATATTTAGCTTTAAAGATCTTATGGCTTTGTTTACAAGCTGTGATAACAGAAGACATGCAGATGATTCAAGTCGGGGCACTGTCATCGGCTTTATTGGAGCTACTCGTGATTTACTGCCCAAAAGTTGGCTGGTGATGCCACTATATATGGATACACTTTGGAGGTGTATCACTGCTCCAAATGCCTTAGAAGAAGCATCGGAGAAACCGCACAAAACAATGGATGCCGCACTGTTATGCAAAATGAATCTAGGGATCTTAATTAACTCTAGATCTGGTAAGGATGTGATAAGAGTTTTCCACTGCTCTGCAATGTCTGAAGGTAACTTCTCATGCCAATCGATCTTTAATAACCACAATTGTTGCATAAATATCTTTGCCTTGGTAATAAATGGACCAAGAAGACCAAGGGGGTCGTAAATACGGGCGATATCTGAGAGAACATCTCTCTTCGTGAAGCTGCTATTAGTGTTCACGGTGACTTTGTAGGAGAAAGTATCTGTAGAGCTTCCCCATAGCAAACTTAAAGTCTTTACGGTTACCTCTTCTGAGTTCTTATCCAGTGGGAACGTTTGGGGTTCGCGAGTTGGAGTCCTACTACAGCACCACTTGAGCGGGTGCCTGCCTCGCTTTTGTATTAGCTGAGAAAGTTCAGTTTTGAGTGTTTCAAATTCATTAAGATCGGGTGAACCTGATAGGCAGCCGTCCATATAAAAGTCTTGAAGAAAAACACTCGCGGCTGAAGGAAAATTATCTTTTTCATCAGAAGCCAATTGTTGTAAGACCTTTGTGGCCAGATATGGAGCACAAGCTGTGCCCTAAGTAACGGGTTTTAGCCGATACACCTTAGTTGTGACGTTTTACTGTCCTTCCATAAAATCTTTTGAAATTCAGTTTGGGAGGGATTGATTTCTACCATTCTAAACATTTTCTCAATATCGGTAGTAAAAGCGTACTTGTGCTTTCTAAGCCGAATTAAAATTGAAAAAAGATCCTCTTGGATAACGCCTCCTTTACAGAGTAAGTCATTTAAAGAGTTTCTGTTTGTTGTTTTTGCGATCAAAAAACAACAAACAGAAACTCTTTTCTGTTTGTTGTTGATCAAAAAACACTCTCAGTTTTGTCGTTTGACTATTTGGGCGCAAGATGCCCTGATGAGGGATATAGTAACCAGTGTCCGTAGTTTCAGGCTCCTTAATTCCTTCCATACGACCAAGGGATTCGTACTAAGAAAGGAAATATGAGTAGAGAGTTATAAGTGTGGGGTCGCGTTCCAAGCATTGCTATAATTTATTTAATCTCTGTGATGTAACTTGTTTAGATTTCTCTAACATGACTTCTGAACACTGTGGTTTAAAAGGCATCTCTGCAACTTATCTTCCATCGATTTCACGATAATGTGTGTTTTTAAAGTGTTCTGAGCTTCGGCGAAGGAAGCCTGAACTTCTTTTGAGAGTCAAATTGAATGAATACTGGGTTGTGGTCGCTACTTAACTCCGGTAACGAGTGTACCTGGGAGGGCCAATCAAAATTCGCCGTAAGAGCAATGTCGATGGTGGAGGCGGAGTTATGTCCGAATCGTGTTGGAATGGGCGGGGCTAGTAGGCTTGTGCCGTTTTGATCGGCAAAGTTTTTAAGTGCATTACCTCTCGATGAGTTATATGTGCAGCCCCAGCTAGTATGCTTAGCATTTAAATCTCCGCATATTAGTGATGTCGGCTCTAAGTTTAGAATGGTGTTTATGTCTGTCCTTATGTGTGTGACTCTGACAAATGGGGGAATATACATGGAGGTAATGAGTATTGGGTTTCTATCTGTAGGGGTGAGTGCAACAATAGTTGCTTCTACACCGTTTAGTGTGGGTGTTGGGATATTGTAGTGTGGAAGAGGTTTTTTAATAAGAATAGCAGGGCAGCCGTACGGGTGATTATTTGTGGTGGGTCTGTCGTTGCGGTATGTGGTGTAATTAGGGATTGAGAATCTCATTCCTGGTCCGAGATGTGTTTCTTGAATTAATATTAAATCTGGGGTGTGCTTATCTATGAAGTTCCTTAATTCTACATCGTGAAACTTTACACCTTGGGCATTCCAATACACCAGTTTGAGTCCGAGAAGGGTGAATTTTAGTTATTGGAGGTGGGTGGTGTCACGATTACACCCGATATAAAAATATTTAGCTTGTCGAAGTCACTGGTGACTTTAGACACGTTGTTTAGGGTTTCAAATATTTTCGGGAATTTATTAAATAAATTTTGAAGTCCTACTATGGCAGTTATGAAGTTTCCTGGTTGTGGTGTGGTAGTAGTGGCAGCAGCTGGTTCAAACTGGTGTTTGGCTTCGGCTGACTTTGGGGCTATTTGTGGCACCATCTCTTGGGCGGTTTCGTTACTGCAAAAGTAACACCTGCAGTTACTGGTCGGGTGGGTGGGAGGTTCCTATTTTCAGTTTTCTGAGTGGATTGGCCTTTAGCTGGTTTCTTTTTTGGGAACATCCTTGCCAAGAGACCATATGGTTAGAGTTGCAATTAATACATAAAGGGTTTTCTAACCTTTCTTTTATAGCTCATTCTCCAGTGCGGTGATTTTCACCACACTTGAGGCATCTGGCATTCATTCTGCAATTATGTGAGGAGTGATGGAAATAATTGCAGTTATAACACTGAGTAGTTCCTTGTTACTTTTTAAATGGTACTATTTTGACTATAATGTGCATGATTGATTGTATTTTGTCAATCTCTAGAGCGTCTTCTCCCCTACGGATTTCTACCATAAAGATGGGGAATGGGAATTTTGATTTTAGCTGTTTAAGTTGTACGACCTTCTCTACCTTCATGCCTTTAGAGACAAGGTCTTCTTTGATGTCCTCTACATCAGCGTGAACCGGAAGTCCTTTTATGCAGATTTTCAAAGGATGATTGTTTAGCGGTTGAATTACATAGTATTCAGCCTTTAGGATGGTCAGGAGGGTGGTTATTCCACGGTGGTCATCTTCTGAGTTTGGTATGACTCTAATATATTGTCACGATAGCTTGCAGGCTGAATTCAGGAATTCCCTGTTTATGGCCTGGATGATGATGTTATAATTTTGGGTAAGCCTAAGCATTACCGGTTGGATATTGGGGGGTTGGGGGTGTCAGCTTCCGTCATATTGGGATCAATTGCCCCCAACGCATTAAAGCTATTGCTCGTTGTTATTTTTCATTACTAGATTAATTAACAGCTGCCTTTTTTGCAGTTTTTGTTGGTTTTTGAAAACCATTTGCGTCAATTTGAGCTTTGGGAGCTCTCGTTTGACTGGCTGTAGAGGGTGATGCGGCGCTGCTTTCGGTTATACTGCATGACTCAGTCATGCGTTTTCTTAGGTTTTTAATTTCAACTTTACTATGTTTCTGGCAATTCTTAATTGGGCAAGGAGAAATGAAGTTCATCTCACCTGTGATTTTGTCCAGCTTGGCAGGTTTTCTTCTGTTGGTGCAGGTCCTCTATTAGTGGTTGGGATCTGACTTTTGGGTCCTCTTCTATTTCTATGAGTGTCTATTTATATGCTCTGTCGGATAACTTTTTCTAACTTCGCAAGGATGGTGTGGGTATAGCAAATGTCCTTTGCTGATAGTTGTAGATCATTGCTCTCGGGAGTCACCGTTCCGGTGTCCATCGCATCGGAGGGCGCCTGGGCGCCCTCGTTAGGCTTAGCAAGCTCCATAGCTTTGTGCGTCTGTCCTCCTCGAAGTCCAAACGTCGAATCCTGAATCGTTGTTTGTCTCTTACTATGTATTACCCCTCCCTTTTTTTTCTTCAGCTGTGGTCATAAACTAGGCCTGTGCTGGTCGTCGGCATAATCTGTTGCTTTTCGGAAATCACTGGTGTCCCGATATCTTGTTAATGAAGGGAATAGACACTGTCCTTGACGGAAGTCCTGTCAGAACGCAGGGGTCGAAAGGGGCTTGTCGTCTTCCTCCAATCCTCAGAGAGGGGGAATCTCTGTATATAATACTCGTTTCTTTCCCCTTTATTGACCGAAATCTTCGTACAAAATGAAGGGGATGAGCTTCGGGCACTAAATCTCGCTTCAAGTCGTTTCTACTGTTTTTCCTTCCGCCGGGAGTCGGGCCTCGTTTTGTTTATTTTTTCTTTCTTTTAGAAAAGTATCGCTGATTGGTTAAGAATATTTTTTCAGTTGACATTTTGATAAAATCGTCCGCACTTTTATTTTCTAGTTGTGGTATTGCTATTAAGTTAAGAAATAATTCAGACAAAAAATAACCTTTGTGTTATTTTTAATAAAACTCTCTCTCTTCTAAAATGGAAATAACAGGATTTCGCAATTTTGATGGATGTTATTCAGAGATATATAATTATGGTCCACCATCGTGGGTAATTCCTAGAGAAAATTTTAACCTTTATAAAAATAAAATAAAATTTTGGGAATATTACGACGTTGATCGTCAAGAATTCGAACGAGAGCTATTTGACGCTTTCGAACGACAAGTTTTTAATAAAAACCCTCCCGATATTTTGAAAAGTCACAAAATTTTCACACTCAAGTATAATAGTTAATTTGTTATGCATATATTGTCTTGTAGATATAAATATTCGCGACCTATTATGACAATTTTGAAACTG
>BMAW01043693.1:0-10501 GCA_019974015.1 Nephila pilipes | reverse complement strand
AAAAAAAAATTTGCAAAAAAAATGTTGTTTTCAATTTTAGACTCGGGAGTTATTGATCGATGTGTTAATACTATTTTTAACTGAAAAATTAATTCTTTTGAAATTACACTTACGAAAGATAAAGTATTTCGTCAAATTTTTCTATAAACAAAGGGAAACAGTTGCGAACTCAGTATATTTGAATGTTTGATTAATATTGTAAAATTTTCTGTTTCTCATCACAGTTTTTGTGAAGCCTAAATTCTGTAACAACGACTTCATGCATAATAATTTAAATGTAAATATCAATCAAAAATTATATCAATTATTCGTAAGAAAATTGGAACTTCAATATATTGTAATTTTTAAAAGTTTGGAAAATATATTATTGTTAAGTGTTTGAAAAAAAAAAATCGGAAAAAAAAAACTTTTGGAATTTTCCACTGCACATATAATAATATCTTACACCATTAATAAAATAATAATTTTTATAAAAGAATACAGTTTCATTGCCGAAAAAAACTAAGCACAATAAATGTAGGAAATAAACAACGAGATTTTAAATAAGCAATTGCTCTATGCGAAGCATTGTATAGAGAAGTTTTATCCACCAAAGGTATTTAAAAATGCTTTTTCTCCTATTAAGAAGCAAAACAATTATTGAAGTGAGTGGGAAATAATTACCAAGAAGTAAATGTTTGAATATAACTTCGCAATAGATAATAACAAATAAAATTCATAATTTGCATTACTTACAAGGGTTATTCGTGCAAGTTACTTGAATACTTTTGTTATCATAATAAAAAGAGCAGGCTTCTATGGATAACATCTTAATTATAATGAATTATTGCTCAAATTAATGGAAATTCATAAATAATAAGAGGATGTTGAATGTTTGTAAGAAACGGATTACTTCAAAATAGTATTTAAATTTCAGCATATTCGCTTGTATTCTCAATAGAGACTAAACTTTAAGGTTTCATGAACAATATTTCAATTTGTCAAGAATGCAATCCAAGGTTGTTTGGCTTATATCTCAATTACCAAGAATCGTTCTGTAAATCAACAAGAATTATGAGGCTGCAAACTTAAAAAAAATATTTGGTTAACTTCAAAATAGAATTAACAATTGGATCTATACACATTCAACATTAACATGACTTAAACTTGTTGATAGAGGAAGTATTTTGTATCAAGATTAAAGATAAAAAAAAAAAAAAGAAAAACCAACACCACCAATGAAACAACATTAATTATGAATTACGTTTAATCAGCCGTTCTACTATAACTATAACAAAAATCAAGTTCATCTGTACCTAGTCAAAGTTTACAGTTATCTTTAAGGTCAAAACCCCTAAATAAAAAGTAAAAGAAATTAAAAAAATTGTATTCTATCCTATGGATTCAACCACAAAATGGCAGTATCGGGTATTTAATCCATTTTGATGGTTAAAGCTTCCGTCTACCCGCCATTTTGAATTCGTCAGCTTAATTTTAATCCTATAGGATGTCGACTTTAATTCTCACACCTTTATAATTCGATTTATTTGAATGTAAGAAAGTGCATCTCTGATTTTTAGAAATATTTTTATTCTTATTTTAATGATTCACTTGTGAGTTTTCAGGTCTTTAAAAATATTTTAAAATATTTTTAAGAATCGGAGGGGGAAAGTAATTCCACAGAAGCATTCAATATTTTTTGCTCTTTCAGATGCACTTTGTTGCATTCAAATAGATCAAATAGAAAAGACGTGATAATTAAAGTCGAAATTCCATAGAATTAACATTACGTTCACGAAATCAAAATGGTGGGTAGACGGAAGCCTTAAAACGAAATTATTTTAATGATAAAAATTGAGAAGTGTTCAATGACGCCAGTTTATACTTCTACGATTAACAAAAACCCCTTTGGTGGTCGAGAAAATGAATTGGCTTAGAAAAACGGAAAAGGATTCAAAAAAAAAAAAAAAAAAAAGCGGGGATGAGCTGTGATAAACAGCTTTGAGGATAATATAGTTGGATCCGTTAACACGTGGTTGTCGGGGTCCGTGGTTATTAAACAGCGGGTTAAGCGAACTGCGAGTTAAGTATTAATGTAAATTGAACGATGATAAAGTACCAACATCTATGTAAATTTTCTGCTTGCGACCATTCGCGTAAAATTACAGAGTAATTAGTTGATTCGAGAAAATAAATGGATGGTCATGGTGCTAAAATTTTTCAATATTATCAAGTTTAAGTTTTAATCTATCAAGTGTATCCTCATTTTTCAGTCATCTACGTAGTATAGACTCAAGTACATTAAGTTTTCTAGAAACTTCTGCTTATATTATCTTTTCAAATTTGATCGATAACATTCAAGTTTTCTTCGATTGTATAAGCATTTTGATTGCTTTTACACTCTTTCAATATTATTTTTAATAACGGAAATCACTTACACTAGAAAAACCTTTATAATTCTCAAAAACTGATCAACTCAAAATGTTTTAACGTACAGCTTATCTCACTGACCGTGAGATTTTGAAAATAATCTTTCACAAAAAGAAAAAAAAAAAAAATTCCAAACTGGAACATTTTACTTTCTGAGGATTGATGACACATATACATAAAATAGAAAGATTTTAATATCCGTTCTTAACAGGAAATCGTGACGTCATTGGAACAAAAGATTAATCTGAATTTCATTACTGTAAAATAAGAATTATGACACCACAATATGTTGGAGTGACATCACAAGGGATTGCTTATCGAGAGAGCCATTATGAAACGCATGTAAAGCGGTCTCGTGTGTTACTGAGCTTTGTGTTAACAGGATCCTGTAGTAGTTACTTATTTTCTACTGCGAATTCTATATTATGTAAGCATACTGAATTCGAATTATTTAGAAATTTTAAGACTATAAATATCGTATCCAATTTCGTGTCATCTGTATATGATAGACTAGTCTAAAACAACTAGTATTGCGATACGAAATGTATCAAGCAATATATAAATAATATATGAAACTCAAGTTTTTCCTTTAATGTAAAAATTCAGCATATTATGTTAATATTATAGAAACTCAAAATATAGTAAATTTGTAACACGTTTGATTAATATAGTTAATTTTTTGAATTAAATTTTTTTTTATTATTGAAATTATATTTATATTCTTCCTTCTTATTGCATACGCAAGTTGCCTTAATCAAAAATTCTATGGAAACCATTATCACGTTTCTCCAAAAATTCTATGGAAACCATTATCACGTTTCTCCAAAAATATTTTCGTGTATTCTATTCTTTTTAATCTATCTCCTATGTTTAACATTCAGAATGTTTTTAAATATCTTAAGACTTTCATTTACCAGCCATTTTGATTCCGTGAACGAAATGCGTGGACCTAATTTCAATAATCCTATTGAATTTCGTCTTCTGTCCTTAAATCTTTATTATTTTAGCTGAATGTAAAGAATGTATCCGAAAGGATAAAAAATAATGAACGTTTCTGCGGAATTGCATTCCCCCCCCCTGACTTTTGAAAATATTTTAGAATATTTTTTAGAAACCGGAAAACCTACAAACGAATAATCAAATTTAAAGTGAAATTCTTTTAAAAAAATTAGAGGAAAAAGTGCAATATCTCAGAAACTTTCATTATTTTTTACTCTTTCGGTTACAGTTTTTAACATTCAAATACATAAAATAGTATAGATTTGAGGTCGACAGTAAGAATGCCATAGGATTAACATTACGTTCAAGAAATCAAAATAGCCTGTAGATGGAAGTTTCAAAGACTTCAATTTTGTTGATTGTTATGAGAGATTTTAATAATTAAGTACTTTAAAGATTAGTTCTTCTTAAAAAATTTTAGAATAATTAATATTCAATCGAAAAATGTTTTGTTGATAATTTTAAAAATTTATTTCCAGATGCTAATAGGAAGTTGATTATTAAAAAATAGAGTCCCAATTTGAAATATTCCTTTAGAGAAACTATTTAATCTCTAAAAAGATCTGTTGAATTTTCAGATAGAGAAATAAAAGCACAAAACTAATTACGAAAATTTTTAAATTGTTTCAAATTTTATAGGAAAAAATTGTTTTCAAAAACGATGATTTACTAAAAAGTAATGTAATAAAATTATTACAAAATCTACATACATTTAATAATGATTACTAAATGTTAACTGTGGCGACTCATTAAACTGTGTTTTGTCATTCGTTATTGTTTCTCTTCTCGCTAAAAATTCAGTTACCCTCACTGGAAAATAAAAATTCTAAATTAAATGAAAAATTCGAACTATTTCTTGTATCATCATGAAGAAATACGTTTTATTAATGTTTTAAGAGCAAGATAGACGAATAAATAAAAGTACATAGCTTTTTAAATAAAAAAAAAATCTGTTGTTACTACTTGGCAATATTTAAAGCTGAGTCTTTACTCATACCTAAATGCACTTTGTTCAGAAATAAATATTCTGCATTTCATAACATTATAAATTGAAAAAAAATGATAAAGAATAATAATTATTCTATTAATTATGATAGTTCAAAGCTATGAAGTTTTTTGTGCATAATATTATAATTTTCCTAATTACTTGCAAATTTTCAAAGCGAAGTATATAATTATTAAAATAATTGCAATAATAAAGTAAAAAAATATTAAAATTTTTTAGATTTCTATCTTCAAATTTAGAAATAGGTAGCATAACGGATTAATTATTCTAAGCACATAAGTTTTTTGATTTACACACATGTTTAGCATCCTTAAAAAAAGTTATATTAAAATTGATATTGTCAGGATAATGGAATTTTATGAATTAAAATTTTGTAAGAGTTCTTGAGTTCATCATTAAAACAAGAATTAGTGTAGCAATGGTGTCCGTTTACCATAATGACATCTCTACCATTTATAGCATGAATGGCATTATCATTTGTCATTATCCCTATGAGTGTCCCGGTAGGGAAGAAAATAAATAGAATGGCGCCAAGTCTATCTCCTGATCTGCATAAAACAAGAATGCATTCTTCTGTAGTATAGTGGTTTCCATTTGTTTTGTCAGAACTTATGGTTGGAAAACGAAAAAGATTGTTCTGGATTTATCTGACACGTAATGGTTTGAAGGGCACATGATACGTCCATATTCCAGTTATATGACGGATGATGTTAAGACATGAGAAAAAGTTTTAATGTTTTTCTCACGTAAAGAGAAAAAAAAATTAGTTGGCTTATGGTTGGTGAGAATTCTGGAAAAACCGTTAATGGTAATGCCAAAAAATACCTAACAAAAAACAAATTTTTTTTTCAGGAATTTTATTTATTTTTTCTTGTGGAAAGTGGAAAATATTTTTTTTCCCTGTTGGCTTAATATGGACGAGAATTCAGGTAAAACACAAATAGTTGTGAAAATATACAATTTTTTTTTTTTTTTTTTTTTTTTTTTTTATTTTCCCCAGTTAAGTTCGTTATAAGATTTTTTTAGTTTACTTTCTGTTGGCGAGAAGTCTGGGAAAATATAAATGGTAGTGAAAATATATAAAAATATGCCAGATATTTTTTCTGGAAACTTTTCTCAATGCCTTTATAAAATTATTTTGTACTTATGTTATACTAGAGTACTATTTTTGAATACAATCAATTATAGATAGTATTAATAGCATATAAAATTATTAAAGGGTTGTATTGAAATAAAAAAAAAGAAATGCTCATGTTCTTTGTATAACAACTAAAATCTTTGGTAAGTGTTAGATTCTTGATCTTATTGATTTCATTCAATAAGAAATAAATCTTAAAATTTTCAACAATGTTATAAAAATTCTATGATTTCAATTATCTTTAGTTGCAGACTTCAGATTTACAGTTGAAATTATCTTTCAAAAAATTGAAGTTTTTACAACGCTTTTGAATAATTTTGTTTCAATGAAAATAAATTTATAGAAATAATTTTTTTTTTAAAAAAAGTTAGAATATACTGAATAAATATA
This sequence comes from Nephila pilipes, assembly GCA_019974015.1. NCBI lineage: Eukaryota > Metazoa > Arthropoda > Arachnida > Araneae > Nephilidae > Nephila > Nephila pilipes. The sequence continues at coordinate 4,559 of BMAW01043693.1, read as the reverse complement.
AAGAAGAATTTTACGAAATATAATAGTTTCTAGATTTTTAGATCTGAAATCAAACTTTGGAAATGAGTTTTCTGAGAATTAAAGTCACATTTGAAAATCAGGCATTTGAATAAAAAAAAAAAAAAAAACGACACGGATGATTTCACAATTTGAAACTATTTTGGGATTTACTAACGTGGATACCTCCTTATCTCCGTAACGTTAAAAACTACCATTTTAAAAAAATTACCTGTACGAACGGTTATCATATTTTGTGGGCGTTTATTTCACTGTTATTATTTTTAATGAGAACATTATTTATAAAATATTAATTAGTTTTTCTGCATAAAATTCACATATGGAGTAATGTTTGAAAAGTTTCAAAACAATGGAAATTAGTGTACATTTCAAGCAGCAAGATTTTTTTTAAACAATTTTTATGATAAATTGTCTCAGAAAAATAATGACAATGCAATAAAGGCCCAAAAAATAATGAATTTACTACCAGTTAATTTTTTAAAAATGTCCCTGAGACTTGATCATTTTTAACATTACCGGGGGACGGAGAAAATGTTGAGCGAAAGGACACTACTTTAAAAGTATGGCACTGATGCATTAAACTCGCGTCAAGAAGGATTTACACTTGTTAAGGACTTCTTGCCTGGCCAGGCATTTCTTGAAAATAAGCAAAATAAAAATCCTTTAACACTTTTTAGGAGAATAATAATAATCAAGCATTTTCAAATTGAAAAGAGAATAGTTGGTATACGTGTTATGAAATTTAGTAAACTGAAAATCAAACAAAAAAAAAAACATCTCATGATTTATTTAAAAAAAGATTGCAGAGTGAAATAATAAAAACTGTGGCAGGTAAAATCGAAATGCATTACCAAGTCCTCATCAGGAAAGTACGGAAGTTGGGAGAAGGAAACACATGTTCATTCTTCTCATTTGACTATGATTCACAATTATGAGACTTACCATTTAGCTCTGCGACGAGGCTTTGAAACATCCTGGAAAAGGCACTAGAAAACATGTCCATATTAGTCTTGCTATAGTATGCTGTACAGAATGTTTTTGTGTATATCTGGACATTCACAGGGCCATAGACAAATGCGAGAGACGACTCTTCCTTGGTACGAAAAATGTCTCCATATCATTTGAGAAACCCGATACTTCACCGTCGACGCAACACAGTCAGAGCTAAATTCTGTTTTGGCTCGAAAGCGAGTAACCACACTAGTGAGGTTCAATTTCGGTTCATCGGAGAATATAACCGATTTATAGTTCTCATAAGTCCAATATTCCCTATTGTTTGGCTCACATTATGCAAATAGAGTTCCCTTTTGCAATAATTAAAGACCTACTTCTTGGACAGCGTCCCATTAGTCCTTTTGAAATCAAACATCCGAAATTCGCTCCCCTCTATGATTCCCATTCAATCCTGAGATCCTCTGAGAATGTTTTTTTTGTTTCTGTATGACTCCAAAAAAAAAACGAGCAAGATACCTCTCCTGTGCTGCAGTCAATTTCTCTCGACCTTCATTTCCAGCAGCTCAGAATTATCAGGCTTATTGTTTTGCTTCTGTGATGTGGCATTGAAATATTCTGGAAAATACCCGCAGAGATATATTCATATAAATTTTGAATGGTAGGCTATAGTTTCCCATACAGAATGCTTGTATACTTGGACATTCCCTATACCATGGACAAATTCGAGATCTTCCCGTCCTTGGCACGAAAAATAGCTAGAGATTCCTAGCTAAGTTTTTTTTTTGGAGTTCATTTCTGGCCTTCCTGTTTACTGAGCCTATTCAGCGGAATTTTGTCAGCAAAAGAGACACACAGTATGCTGTTAGAGATTCTTTTGGGTACTGAACATGTAGAAAAATCTTCAATAAAAAGCGCCAGAATAACTATATCCTTTTAACGGAGTTAGCTATACAAAATAAATCTTTCCATTATCTTCACTCAACACGCACAAATGAAAATAATTTCTCTCTGCGGAATATTTAAAGCACTTAATTCATAGCTGATGAAATTTTTTCAGTGTGTCTCGTGGTTACTCATACATTTCCTCTGATAGGTGATGCAACTGTACAAGTCATTGCATAATCATTTAATTCTTTTATATACTTTTTCCGAGTTTTTACTAGGAAAATGCGGCGATGAAATTTTTCGAGCACTTCTGTACATATATATGAATAAATATCTGAGAAATTCATTGCGTAATATAAATATATTTGTTAAGATGCTCCTTTTAACAATGGCAATATTTTAATTTTTGTTCCAACATTATTTTGAAAAGAACTTTAAAGGTCAATTCTTAAAATTGTTAAGTAACGTAATCATCGTATTATTTTCAATTTTGCTTTTTTTATAATTTATCTTTTTCTGTCTGATTCTCCTTTTAAATTGAGTTTTCTTTTTGGAATAAGCATGGTATCTGTAATCGAAACACATAATTTTTTATGTACATAAAAAAGCCTCATCTTTTCAGAAAAAAATTTATTTTTCAGGGAAAACAAATTAGAATTTCAAAAACTCCATGAATAAAGGAAAAAAACAAAGGGAATAGAATTATTATTCGATTCGAATCACAGGATGTTTTGTTACGAAAAGTTTCCAAAGGAGAGTAACATTAGTTTGGGACACAAACGGTCATTTCCGAAGTTCTTCTAAAACACTTTAGTTCAGTGGCTAAAGCTCCTTCAGCAAGAAATAAATAAAAAGGATTGATTGAGTCTACTACGTACTTGGACTATTAAGCGATTGTTTCTCAGAACCTAAATAGTCAGACACTAAAAGGGAATAAAGTACATAGCGAAGAGTTAGTACTCTGCCGTTATATATATATACAGAAATGTGTATAAGCTGACATTGGAGATAATTCATTGTATTACATTTCCATTTATTTATTCTGAGGGACTGGGACAAATTATGCTTTTCCTCTCGATACAATCTTCAGTGAATTATTGATTATTTCAACGGCTTTGTAACAGAGGAACAGAGGATTGAACAATTTTCTGAAACTTGTGAAAAGTTTTAAGAAATGCGTAAAATGACTACCCTAAAAATGATCAGGCTGATACAAAATTATATTTATGATTCTTTTTATTAAGCATTTTTAATAACCGGCTACCATAACAACAAATAAAAAAAAAGTTTTGTAACTATATTGCTATTATCCTGATTTTTACAAACAAAAAATAAGTGCAACTTTAAAAAAGTGTCCAATTTCCGGATATTTTGAATTGCTTTCGAGGGATCAGGAATACATTTAATTTTTGTATCTAAATCGCGTCATAAGTCTCAAGCTAATCTCATAAACATCAGGTAAAATCAAGATTTTCTAGAATTAGATTACATATTGTAAAAAAATTAACAGAAAAAAATTAAACATTTTAAAAAATTCAGAGCATTTGCGTATGAATATATGCACATGGTGGATTAACAACATTTACTTATGGACATATGCACATGATGATTTAAAAAATGAAGACCATTTGCACATGATGTTCAAAATTAAGAACAATTGCATGTGGTGTTCAAAATTACTAACATCTGCATATTTCTCGAAAAGTACTGGATTGAAGGTAAAATTAATGCTTCCCACAAGTAAAATGCAAATTCTTAATGTTGATTACATAAGTGTACACATACGTGTGTGATGTACATATAGAAGAAAACTCTTTGTAAGCACTCGTGCCAATTTCCGAGCTTCGTTCGTTCTCACACCTTGGCGGCTGTAGTGATGTTTCTTGCAACATTCGATGATATTTAAAAGTAATCAGTTAAAAGGAGTAACCGTCAACATTTGAATGACGTAATTAGGGAGACTTGAAGGAAGTCGGTCCTAAGAACAGATTGTTAGAAGAAACTTTAATGTAATGCGCGGCGTTGTGCGCAAATTATGAAGAAAGATTAATGAGACCGGATCCAAATTGAGAGGTTGTGAAACATCCACGGAGACCAACATTTATCGATATTTGTCTGTTTAAGCGAGACGTAACAGGAGCCTCTCAGCTGTTTCGTGAAATTTAGGATGGATGGATTTTATTATATTTTACAGATGGGCTAACGGTTGGAAAATGTCATAATTAAAAATATCTTTCAAATTATAATTTCGGCATTTCAGTTACATTTTGATCTGATAGCTGCGTTACTTTGGTAATCCGTTAGAAATACTTAAAATGGTTGATTTATTAGAATTTACGTCACTGTAAAAATTGCTCGAGTGATCTAAATTTTAGTCCTCGGTCAAGTAGCGAATGTGGTACTCCAAGTTTTGTATCCATCTCCTAACTTTCACACCAATATTTGAGGACTTTGAAACCCAATTTCATTTAATATGCAGCTACCTTCATTATTCCACGTGATGGGGCATTGGAGAAATCAGGACTGTAGATCACGATTCAATTTGTGAAGAGACGACCTTGAAATTTCCCTCCTTAATTGCTTCCTCTCAGTAAAACGGTTAGACAAGTACTCGTAATTTAATAACTAATTCAGAATAAATCTATTCACTCGTAATATTTCAACGTCTTCCATAAAAGCCTATTTATTAATGACGAATATGG
>BMAW01043682.1:191838-229957 GCA_019974015.1 Nephila pilipes | reverse complement strand
AAATATATCTCTCAATTTTTAGCTCACTCTATATATCTCTCGATATATAGTGAGAGCTATCTCTCTATTGCCAACAGTCACTAATTACGCGACCAACCGTCCCTGGATCCTGAATACAGTGCCTGGGGTTATTCTTGTCAAAATCCGAAGCTATCAAAAGGCTTGTGGAATACAGGCAGATTGCTTTGTACGCTTGATTTCCTCGGAAGAGCAAGCTGACGATCTGCACAAGATTTTTGCTCTACAAGTCAATCTTGAGACCAATCATGTTATGTGCCTCGCCCGCCATAAAGGCGTCAGCATACTCATCTGAAACATTTGCACGTCTTCAAAGGCATTCAACTCAGAAAAATGATAATGCTCATGGTTCATCAGGAACGAAGTCCTGCGTAATAGATCTAAAAATAAACATGAAAAAGCTACTTTTGCATATTATTGGTAATTTTTCCTGCTTTACTTGTTGCTTTGGAAAATAAGGAAAGAGTGCAGGTCAGGATCTCAAATACATTGGCAATGAACATATCCTTTATCCATGATTTTTTAATGACATTTTAGAGTTCATTAAAAACAATCTTTACCTTTTTCAGCAGGATCCCTCAAATTCCTAATAAATTGTTCCAAATCTCAGCGTATGATGCAATATTGCATCATCATAAAAAGACCAAAGGAGCCACACTAGGTCACCTTATCAACATTTCCCAGCACTAAAAGGCTGAGAAATCATTAGGAAATGATTCAATAGCGATATCCTGCGTTTTTAGAGTTGCAGGACTTCACATCATTGCAAAATCGTTCTGCAAAAGTTATTAAAATGTACTTCTTCATATCCAAGAAAAGACTTGTATACATATCATATGCATATGCATATACATATACATATACATATCATATGCATATACATATACATGTATATACACCTTACATACATATACATATGCATATGCATATGCATATACATATACATATACATGTCATATGCATATGCATATACGCTATACATATGCATATATATCGCTACCAACTTGTTAACTATTTCTCAATTACAGCGACTGTCAGTATTAGTTGATCATATGGATTTAGTTCTTGGACATAATTGAGAATACGACCACTTGTTTTTCATTCTATCTGTACTCAGTTAATTGGCTTTTTCTCACCTCTGGCTCTTTTTTTGCCAAATTAGCTGAGCGTTCTCTCTTATTTTTCCTCCGTCTGGGTTTTTATTCATACTAATAGCCTCTCTGTTCTTCACTCCCGGTCTGGTGATTTTTTAGTTTTCTCTTCAGACCAAACTTCCGTTGCACAAATGGCTTTAATTCGTCGTCTCCTCCCAGTAGACTTTGGTTTGATACTTCGACCCCACTTTGGGGTCTATTTTCGTACTCTCTATTTACGTTTCGTTTCTCCCTAACGATCCTCTCCTCTTTCGACCGTTCGGTTACACCTCGGCGTTTCGCCCTCTCAACTCCGTTCCATTTTTCCTGCGCTTTTGTTTTGCTTCTGGGTGAATCACTCCCCACTTTTAAAGCGTTCTTTATAATTTCTTTTTAAATTCATTTACTCAGAAATTCTCAATCCTCTCCATCCTGAGGATTGGCACTCTAATAATTGTTTACCCACGACATCGATGAGAGTGGCAATATCTCACGGTTAAATTAGTGGCTCAATCGCGCATAATCAACTTTCCAATTTTTAAAATCTTTTGACTTGAAAATTTTGTTTTACAAAGTTTATAATAACGTTTTCGGAATAAATTATTTTGATTACCAGACGTCACTAGTGGCTGCAGTTCTACGTTTAATTCTATCTTTTCAACACATTCTCTCCGTTTTAAATTTAGTATCTTCCCTGAAATTGGTATCGGAAGCCTTTTCTTAATAATTTCGTTTAATTTAATTCGAATTTAATTTCCTTTTTTAAACCTATCTACCCGCGGACCGTGTTCCCAGAGTCGTTAGCCTTCGAACTGAAGTCACCCTCTGGTCATAGTGAACATAAGATGGTTGACGAGCGTCAACGATCACCCTTTTCAATCGTGGACAAATATTGTGAATGAAAAGTCCAGTGGCACCACTCGGCAGTTTGGTATTTAACTAGAAACTTAATGATTGAAAAAGGAAAAAAAAATATCTGAGGTACCAGAATACCATTCGTATCAACACTATGAGTAAGAAGAAATAAAGATATAAAAGAATGATGTTATTTTCTGAACATATACAGTTTGTATAAAACTTGGAGATGATAATTGGTGGGAAGAAGGTCGACATCTCAAAACAATTAGTTTATTATCAAACACTCTACAGCTTATCAGTAAGTCTACAGCTATCCTATCTATCTATCTATCCTATCCTATCCTATCCTATCTATCTTCCTATCTATCCTATCTATACTATCTCTTTCCCTTCTCTCTTGAAAGCTTATACTATATATAATAAGCCTTAATTTACATGTTTCGTTCTCTTCTTCGGAAACTCAATCACAAATAATTGTTGAGGACTGAAAGTTCCCCAGAGGACTGTTAGTGAGAAGGTCGAGAAAATAGCCGTCCCATTCCCTCCTTGAAGAAAACGTGATTTTTTTGAGGATCTTACTGACCCGATAGAAATTACGTTAATAAATTTTATTCCTTACATAACTAACAACTTTAAAATTTTTACAACAATTTTCATTTACAATCATCATTGTTGAAGGTCACTTGTAGGGCAGAAATCTTCTCCCTTCTCATGTTTCTCTCCTGCTCTTGTCAGGTATGGACTTGTCCTTCTTGTGTACGCTTGCCTCTCGCTGATGCGAATCTGTTGGCAGGGATATGGACTTGACCTCCAGGCAGGACTTGTCTGCTTGTCTGTCTCTCCTCGAGGTGGACCTGGACTGAACCTTCTGGACAGGACTCACTTCTCAGCTGCTTCTCTCCTGGCATCTTTCTCTTGTTCTTGGACCTATAAGGTGATTTTTGAATTTGCCTCTTCTCCACTTACAGTTCCCACTGGATAAATCTTTTCACTTCAGTATTCTCAACTAATGAAGAAGGCACACTGCGTTTTCCCAGTTCCTTCACACTGGTGGCCTCCTTTTACTCTATTTACCCCGTCTGTAATTGTAGAAAATTCAATCGACTTCACTTCTCCTCTCTTATCGCCATTGTTTTTCTTTCTGGGTTTCCTCCCTGACTAGACCTTTGCTGCTCTCAGTTTACCACCTGTTCTCCTTCAGACCTTTCACCATCCAGAATCCGTCTGTCTTCTCAACACCTTCATCCTTTTCGGTTGGTGTCAAATCGTACCTGATCTAGCATTCAACATTATCAGGTTTACCCTTTCTAAATATTACCGCATTTGATTCTTCTCTTCACTTCATCCACCTCATAAGAGGACTTATTACGTTTAAATTTACTCACAATCCTCTTTAACTCCGACTCTTAGATATTCCACCAATACTAAATCCTTTATCTTCGTTTAACTTCTCGTCTTCTTATTATAATTTTGCCCATTTATCCTGTTAGATTCTTAGTATCGCCTGGTCTCTTCAACGTAATTTCTACACACACTAGTCTGCTCCTGGCTTCAATTCCGGATCTCCGACATATTGATTGAACGGCTTTTCATGATAGATGTGTCACCTTCCTGATGATTAAATTGCTTGGAGAATACTACTGAGTGCAAAAGAAACTTGGGATTTATATTTTGATTATTTAAAAATCGGAATCGCTCGTAGATGTTGCCTTCCTTATCTGTTTAGCACTGACTCTGAAAAGCTTTTAACAACATTTTCAAATTTTTCTCAAGTTGTTTGCAAGTCTCTACTGATTTTACAGATATTATAAATCTATTCCTTAGAGTGCTCAAAACTTTGTTTACGATTACGCACGGTTGGTGATATTCTGGCAATTGCATGCTACAGTTTGCCCTATGCGTTATGGATCCATAGAGCATATCTCGCTTATGGCGATGATCTATTTTTAAATTCTTCGATCCCCTCAATCCAATACTACTCGAATCCTATTTGACAAAATCACGCTCCTACGACTATTGCCTATACCTCGATTATTCCAATTCTGTTCTCCGAACCCTGATGTTCCTGCACTTCCGCGATATCAAATTATTCAGATCACATTAGTTAGCGTGGTCCTTCTGTCACTCATAATCAACCTTCTATTCGTGTTTCTTCGACGCCTGTCGAACGACCTTTACCGAGTCCCATTCCACCATTATTATCGATAGTCCGGGGTTTCTGCTTACCTGTGGTTCCTCATAGCATTTTACTAATTGTACTAGTTGGGCCTTTTGTTGTGGGGTTTCGAACTACATAATCCTATCTGGAGGATAATCCATAAGGATCAGTTCAAGCAGGTTTTCTTCCGTCGTTCAATAGATTTTCTGCATATCTTAATATTTATAAGCAAAATCTGGACGGTGCCTGAATTCTAACCCGGTTGCGACGTTAGTAAAAGCTTCACTTCTCTATTCGACTTCTTCTTGACAACTTGGAAAAAACTTGTTTTGTTAATGCCTGGTTTAATTGTGCAAGATCTGTTGGCGTTTTCAGTAATGCATACAGAAAAGAATCTATTACCTCAACCAGTCTTTGCTCTTCCAATAAATTTCTCTATTGCCAACAGTCACTATTTTTGACCAACCCGTCCCCTGGATCACTGAATACAAGTGCCTAGGGTTAATTCTTGACTCAAAATCCGAAAAGCCTATCAAAAGGCTTGTGGAATGAGCAGATTGCTGACACGCTTGATTTCTCGGAAGAGCAAGCTGACGATCCTGCACAAAATTTTGCTCTACAAGTCCATCTTGAGACCAATCATGTTGTATGCCTCGCCCATATAGGCGTCAGCGGCAACCACTCATCTGAAACGACTGCACATCTTCCAAAATATTCAACTCAGAAAAATGATTAATGCTCCTTGGTTCGTCAGGAACGAAGTCCTGCATAATGATCTAAAAATAAACATGAAAAAGCTACTTTGCATATTATTGAAAGTAATTTTTCCTGCTTTACTTGTTGCTTTGGAAAAAAAGGAAAAAGTGCAGATAAAGGATATCAAATACATTGGCAATGAATTTGATATCCTTTATCCTTGATTTTTTTTAATGAACCCATTTTAGAGTTCATTAAAAAACAATCTTTTACCTTTTTCAACAGGATCCCTCAAATTCCTAATAAATTGTTTCAAAATCTCCCAGCGTATGATGCAACCATTGCATCATCGCAAAAAAGACCAAGGGCCACACTAGGTCACCTTTATCAACATTTCCCAGCACTAAAAAGGCTGAGAAATCATTGAAGCAATTCAATAGCGATAACCTGCACGTTTTTAAATTTTTAGGACTTCACATCATTAAGTGGCAATGTCTCACGGTTAAATTGGGCCTCGCGCATCACTGTCGACCACTTTCCAAATTTTCAAAATCTTTTTGACTTGAAAATTTTGTTTTAAAGTTGTAATAACATTTTTTCGAATAAAATCAATTTTGACCACCAGACGTCACTAGTGGCGCTGCAGTTCCTTACGTTTAATTCTATCTTTTCAAACACATTCTCCTCGCGTTTTAAATTGCAGTATCTTCCCTGAAATTGGTATCGGAACGGCCTTTTCTTAATAATTTCGTTTAATTTTAATTCAATTTAAATTTCCTTTTTAAACCTATCTACTTCCCGCGGACTACAGTGTTCCCGTAGTCGTTTCGCCTTCGAACTGAAGTCCCACCCTCTGATCATAGACAGACATAAGATGGTTGACGAGCGTCAGCGAGTCATCGCTTTTGCTCAGTGTGACGGAATAAATTGTGAATGAAAAGTCCAGCAGATGGCACCACTCGGCGGTTGGTATTTAACTAGAAAGCAATGATTGAAAAAGGAAAAAAAATATCTGAGGAGTACCAGAGATACCATTCCGTATCAACACTATGCGAGATAGAAGAAATAAAAGATATAAAAGAATGATGTTATTTTTTGAACATACAAGTTTGTATAAAACTTGGAATGATAATTGGTGGGAAGGAAGGGTCGACATCTCTAAAACAATTAGTTTATTTATCAAACACTCTACAGCACAATTCAGCTAGAAGCCTATCCTATCTCATCTATCTATCCTATCCTATCCTATATCCTATCTATCTGTCCTATCCTATCTATCTATCCATCTCCTCTCTCTTTCCCTTCTCTCTCTTGAAAGTTTATACTATATATACATATATCAGCCTTAATTTACATGTTTCCGTTCTCTTCTTCGGAGGAAGCTCTCTAATACAAATAATTGTTGAGGACTGAAAATTCCCCAAGAGGACTGTTAGTGACAAGGTCGAGAAAATAGACCCGTCACATTCCCCTCCTTGAAGAAAACGTGATTTATTTGAGGATCTTAACGACCCGATAGAAATTACGTTAATAAATTTTATTCACTTACATAACTAACAACTTTAAAATTTTTACAACAATTTTCATTTTACAATCATCATTGTTGAGTCACTTGTAGGGCCGAAATCTTCTCCCGCTCCTCGCTGTTTCTACTCCTGCTCTTGTCAGGTATGGACTTGTCCTTCTTGTTGCCGCTTGCCTCTCGCTGATGCGCAATCTGTTGCGTAGGGGATATGGACTTGACCTCCCAGGCAGGACTTGTCTGACATTGTCTGTCTCTCCTCGAGGTGAACCTGGACTGAACCTTCTGGACAGGACTCCACTTTCGTCAGCTGCTTCTCTCCTGGTCATCTTTCTTGTTCTTGGACCTAATGGAAGTGATTTTGGAATTTGCCTCTTTCTCCACTTACAGTTCCCACTGGATAGTCTTTTCACTTCAGTATTCTCAACTAATGAAGAAGGCGCACTACGTTTTCGCCAGTTCCTTCACACTGGTGGCCTCCTTTTACTCTGATGCCCCGTCTTTTGTAATTATTAGAAAATTCAATCGACCCTTCACTTCTCACTCTCTTATCTCGCCATTGTTTCTTTCTAGAGGTTTCCTCCCTGGCTAGACCTTTGCTGCTCTCAGTTCCTACCTGTTCTGCCTTAGACCTTTCACCATCCAATCCGTCTGTCTTCTCAACACCTTCATCCCTTTCTCTTGGGTGATAAATCCGTACCTGATCTACATTCACCATTATCGGTTTACCCCCTTTCTAAATAACCACATTGTTATTCTCAACCTTCATCACCTCATAAGGGCCTTCAAATTTACGTTTAAATTTACTCACAATCCTCTTACTCGCCGAGCTCATAGGATGTGTCTGCACCAATACTAAATCCTTTATCTTAACTTTAACTTCTCGTCTTCTATTATTATAATATTTTGCCCATTTATCCTGTTGATTCTTAGTATTACGCCTAGTCTCTTCAAACAATTTCTCTATATTACCACACACTAAGTCTACTCCTAGCTTCATTCGGATCTCTCGACCATATTGATTAGACGGCTTTTCATGATAACTGGTGTTCACACCCCTTCTAACAGAGTGATTAAATTGCCCAGAATTACTACTCGATGCAAAAGAAAAACTGGGATTTATATTTTGATTATTTAACAAACATCGGAATCGCTTCTGTAATCTCTCAGACCTCCTTATCATAGTTTGTAGCCGACTCTGAAAAGCTTTAACAACATTTTCAAATTTTTTCTCAAGTTGTTTGCAAGTCTCTACTGATTTTACAGATAATGAATTTAAATCTATTCGCGAGTGCTCAAAACTTTGGTTACGATTAACACCACGGTTGGTGATATTCTGGCATTGCACTTCTGTAGTTTGCCTTGCGTTATGTGGATCAAGAGCCATATCTCGCTTATGGCGATGTCTATTTTGAAAATTTCTTCGATCCCCTCCAATCCAATCATTACTCGATCCTCTATTTGCAAAATCATTGCGACTCCTACGACTATTGACTCCTTGATCACCTCGATTATTCCGAATTCTGTTCTCGAACCCTTGATTTCCTGCACTTCCGCGATATCTAAAATTATTCGAATCCACATTAGTTAACCGCGCGTCCTTCTGTCTATAATCAACCCTTCTATTCTGCTAGTTTCCTTCGAAACGCCTGTCGGGCAACCTTATACTCGAATCCCATTCCGCCATTATTGCTCGATCCCGGGGTTTCCTTATACCTATGTCGTTCCTCATACTTTTCTACTAATTGTACTAGTTGGGCCTTTGTTGTGGGGTTTCGAACTTCTACATAATCCATTATCTGTGGGGATAATCTCATAAGGATGCAATTCAACAGGTTTTCTTCCGTCATTTCAAAATTAAGGATTTTCTGTATCTTCAATAATTTATAAACAAAATCTGACGGTGCCTGAATTCTAACTTGGTGCGACGAGTAAAACTCAGCCTCTAATTCCGACCTATTTCTGACAACTGGAAAACTGTTTGTTAATGCCTGGTTTAATTGTGCAAAGTCTGTTGGCGTTTCAGTCACATACGAAGAATCTATTACCTCAAACCAGTCTTTTGCTCTTCCAATAAGATGACCCTTTAAGTAAGCACAAGCTAAATTTGTGGGTATTTCGTGAAACAATACGCCATAATCGATACTATCTAAAAATTCCAACACGTTTTCCTTTCCGGAAAAAAAAATTCAGGCAATACTCTAAAACTAGAACAGATTCCTATCTCGGGGTTTGGGTAAATGGGGCAAACAGGGCGCCATTGTAATGGTGAGTGGTCGGAAGGAAGGGTCAACATCTCTAAAACAATTAGTTTATTTATCAAACACTCTACAGCACAATTCAGCTAGAAGTCTATCCTATCCTATCTCCTTTCTCTCTCGTTGACGTTGAAATTCAATGGGCGCCCGGAGAATGGAGCGCTCCACCAGCCCAAATTTGGCATTTAAATGATACATTGGGAGGATGGATTTTTCATGTTGGAGATGTGCTTCCTAGGTTGAAGTGTTGAAAATATCTTGATATTCTATTGGAGGGTCTTTGAGAAATAGTAGAATGAAGTTGGAGGAAGTATGGCGCCATCTATTGGAAGTGGAAGGAACTTCAGTGGAAATGAAGAACCTAGAGTCGAAGAAAAGCTGAGCTGAGAGATTGAAGAGGAGATCTTGCTTTTGGATTGGTTGACTGGAGAGTAGATGCGATGCTGCTATTGGTTGTCAGCGATTGTGTGTAAGTTACTATATATGTGATGCGTGGAGTTTGTTAATGGTGGTAGTGCTGTTGAATATTAAGAGCTAAAATTAAGTTTAAGGTGGGTTGTAATCTAATAGAATTTTCCTGGGTCTTTTCGTATTTGGGTGTAGTTGATAATCTTCTAGATTTTGAAAATTTGGGTTATTAAGATTTGAAAGTGAATTAAAGAAATTTGCGGCAAGTTTTTGAACATGTTGTTTAAAGGTGGTTATTTGCAGTGCTTTATAAATGTCTTTGTTTTTCATGTACATGGAGGCTCTGACGATCATCCTGATAGTAGAGCTTTGGGATATTTCTAATATGTTGAGATTTGATTTTGCACAATATGCCCATATTGGGCTGGCATAGCTGATGATTGGACGCATGGTAGCTGTGAAAATAAGTAATTTGTTTTGTAGGTTCATTTTTGATTTTCTGTTAATAAGGGGGTAAACTTTGTGGGATAATTTACGGAATTTTTCTCTTGTGTTTAGGATATGTTTTTTCCAGGTCAGATGTTTATCGAAAGTAAGGCCTAAATATTTTGCGTGTGTGTCCTATGGGATTTGTTTTTGAAAAAAGGTGGGTGGGGGTGGGTTTAATTTTCTTTTGGTAAATATTACAGCTTGAGTCTTGTCTACATTTACTTTGATTTTCCATTTATTGAAATATGTTTGGAGTAGCTCAAGGTGTTTATTTAGGGCAAAAGTAACCGTTTTGGGATTTTTAAATTTTGCAACTATTGCAGTATCATCAGCGTACATATTTAGTGTTGTCAGGGAATAATTTGGAATATCATTTAAGTAGAAGTTAAAAAGAAATGGACTGATTAAACTTCCTTGAGCTACTCCTGAGTTTATTTTGCGTGGGGTGGATAGGGTGTCATTAATTTTGACCTGGAAAAAACGATCATTGCAGTATGAGTGGATGAAAAGGATGAGGGGGGGAAAATTATTTTGAATCATTTTATATGTTAAACCATCGAGCCAAACTCGATCGAAAGCTTTGGCAATATCAAGGAAGACTACTCCGGTGGATTGTTTTTTGGTGAATCCTGAGGTGATGATTTCCGTGAGTTTTAGTAAGGGGTGAAGAGTAGAAAGTTTTGAGGTGAAGCCATATTGGTTAGGGTTGTTAAGATTATTTGCCGTTAGGAAAAGTTTAAATTTATCTAGGATTATGGATTCTGTTAGTTTGCCTCGTGTGGAAAGGAGAGAAATGGCACGGTAGTTATCTGGGAGATGAGCATTTTTTCCTGGTTTTAAGATGGGGAAGATAATAGCTGTTTTCCAAATTTTGGGAAAATGGTTAAAAATTAAGATTTTATTAATGATAATGGTTAGTAGGAAAATATTTTTGATTGGTAGGTTTTTAGCATTTTGTTCGTTATTGTGTCTTTTCCAGGGGCTTTTTTGTTTTTTTTAGCTTTTTGATAAAATCTATTATGTCTTGTGGAGTGGTGGGAGTGGAGACTTCATGTGGAGGGGGGGGAGGAGAGGTAATTTTGAATAGTGCGTGTAACATTAGAATCAAAAGTTGGGTCACAGGATGGGTTGTTCTGGAAGTTTTGTTCTAGTTGGTCAGCTAGTGTTTCTGATTTTTGTTCATTTGTTATGGCAGTTCCATTTTGAGTGTTGAGTGTGGGGATTTGTGATCTTTAATTTTTAAAAAGTTTTGTGAAATTCCAGAGGGATTTGTCTTGAGTGTTAAGATTTTCGAGTTTGAGGTTCCATGTTTGTTGTGAAAATTTTTGTACTTCTCTTTTGATTTTATTTTGTAGTCTGTTAATTTGTGTTTTTATGTATGGATTGAGAGAGCGTTGGTATTGTTTTCTGAGGTTGTTTTTTGTTTTAATTAGATCTTTGATATGGGAGGGTGTGAAGGTTTGACTAGTGTGTTTGACTGGTTTGGAGGCGTGTTTATGTGAGTTAATTATGTTATCAGTAAGGGTGTGTATGTTATTTTCAAGTTGTTGGGTGTTATTGATATTTGCAATTTTTAAGAAATTTGTGGTTTCATGTAGGTGAGATGAGAAAGTTGACCAACTTGTGTATGTGGATCTGTTGTTGATTTCATATGGGATGTTGTATGTGAATTCTGTTAAGACTGGGTTGTGGTCTGAGATGAGTTCGGGTATGGAAAAATTTTTGAAGGGATGTTGAAATTCTCTGAGGAAGACTATGTCAATTGTGGAAAATAAGTTATGCCCAAAACGTGTGGGAGTGGGGGGGGGAAGTATTTTTAGATCGAGTCGATTGGCAAAGTGATTTAGTTGATTTCCTCGGGTGTTGTTTCTATTACAGTTCCAGTTGAGATGGTGTGTGTTGAAGTCTCCAAAAAGAATACAATTGCTATTAGTTTGTATTAAGTTTTCTAAGTCTATTGTGAAAAGGTGGGGGTCGGAGCTTGGGGGTACATAGATTGAAGAAATAGTGATGGGATTTTGGTTTGGAGGGGTGAGAACTATTGTAGTTGATTCGACCCATTGGTGTGGTGTGGTAGGCAGGGAGTGATGTTTCAAGTTTCTTTTAATTAAAATCATGGTTCCACCGGAAGCAGTTTCCTCAGTGATGCGATCATTCCTGTATACTGTATAGTTTTGAATATAGAAGTTTTGGTTGGTTTTGAGGTGGGTTTCCTGTATTAGGATTAAGTCAGGTGAGAATTTTATGATGAATTCGGTGAGCTCTACTACTTTGGATTTAACGCCATGAACATATCCTAAGACCCAGGGGGTTAAAATTAAGGTTAGAGCTATTAATCATCGTTATTCATTATGGCTTCTAGGATTGCGAATTTTTTGTTTTCGTTAGATTTAGCATTTTTAATTTTAGGGAGGAGTGTAAGTAGACCAGGTATCAGGGCGAATACTTCGGCGAGTTCCCTCAGTTGTTCTATGGCCGAGAGGAGTGCATTAGCAGGGTTGTTTTCGGGTCCTTTTCTTCTGTGGTTGGTTTTTACTCGAACTCTGGTACTTTGATTTTCTTGGGGTGGCGCCATCTGTTGGTTGGAAGTGAGGGCATTGGCGTAAGATGTATTTTCACGAATTTTGTTAGTGGATGATTTGAATTCAGAGCCTTTGGGAGGTTTTGGGTAAGCAACACAGCCCCCGTGTGATGCAGCATGTCCTATTGTATTACAATTTATACATTTGATATCTTCTACTTTTCCTTGGATGTCACAATCTTTAGTTGGTTGGTTTCCTGAGCATTTTAGGCAGCGAGGTTCCATATGGCAATTTTGGGATGAATGGTGGAAATAATTACAGTTGAAGCATTGTGTTATTTGATTAGATTTATATTGATCTACTGATATTGACATATAGATAATGTTGGTAAGATCGTAGATTTTTTGGTTTTTTTCGCTTCTTGGTAAAGTTACCATGAAGACAGGAAGTGGGAGTTTGGTTCTTCTATTGATTAGCTGGTTAACTTTAGTAAATGTAAATCCTAGTTCAGTTAATTCTTCTTCTATGCCTTTGGTAGGGGTGTCTCGTGGAAGTCCTTTTAAAACTATTTTTATAGGCCTGGTATCTTTCGGTTGAATTACGTAGTATTGGTAGGATGTGTTTTCGAGTGAGTGAGTGAGTGACTTTAGAATTTTATGGCGCAAGAGCCAGATATGACTATGCTGCGCCAAACCAGGTGATACATAAAAAGTAGTTAAAACACAGAGCTTAGGCAAAATTAAAAATCCTATTGGGACCAATTAGTAGAAAATTAAAATCAATGTTAATAATTACGACAGGAAATCGCTGTTTAAAATGGATAAAAACGTAATCAGATCAGACTAAAAAGGGATAAAAATGTAAAACACTATAAGCTAAGATTTAATACGAATTTTCTTTTGCTTCAAGTTAGTATGTTCTACTTGGTCCATGGCATCCATGAGCCAGGAATCATCGACATCGTATAAAATGCAATCATCGTCATCTCCAAGATTAGGTGGTAAGGTACTTTTTTTGGGTCTATAAGCATTTAATTTAATATCAATTTTCGGTTTATTGTTTTGTGTAGGATGTGAAATGTTTCGGTACGGGCTATTTAATTTACTTTTCTTTTTGGTTTTTGTCTTAAAACTAGGAGCATTTACAGATTTAGTAGCTTTTATAGGAACTATAAAGGCAAAATATCTGCCTGAGAAGATGACGATGATGTATTTACTGTGTACGTTGGAAAAGACGAAGGATTCGATTTTGATTGGGAAGACAATGGCTTAAGACGGTGAAGAGGCGGGCATATCACTTTTGTAACGGAAGGATCGGTTTGGGTGAACGTTGATATAGATGATTTAGTGGCTTGAGCGTAAGTCTGAGAAAGTGGTGGAACTATTAACTTGCGTGCTTCGGGATATGAAATATTCTGAATGGTTTTTATTTCTTGGATCTTTTTCTCCATTTGCCATTTTGGGCATATTGTTGAGTTTGAAGTATGAAGTTGGGAACAATTAACACACTTGGGCTCCAGTTGGCAATCCGTGGAAGAGTGTCCAACGGACGCACACCTGGAGCACGTTAATTGTCCCCTGCAAGCAGATTTTGAATGTCCGAATCTCTGACACTGAAAACAGCGCAGAGGATTCGGAATATAGGGCCGAATATTGCAGTTAAGATAACCTGCTTTGATAGATGAAGGCAACTGAGGACTATTAAAAGTTAAAATTACGTGTTTAGTAAGGAAAGTCGAACTCTCTTTTCTAATTATGATTCTTCTGACCTGAGTGACACCCTGATCGGAAAATCCATCGAGGATTTCCGCTTCGGATGCGCACAACAGGTCAGGTTCCGAAATTACACCGCGGCAGGAGTTGAGAGATTTGTGCGGAGAGACTTGGAGAGGAGAATCCAGAAAGGTTTTTGCGGACAGAAATGATTTCGATTGTAAAGCAGTTTTTGTCTCAATAAGCAGGTCACCAGATTTTAATTTTTTGACAGATTTCGGTTCACCACCGATACCAAGTAACGCTTTCTGTATAGCAAATGGAGATTGTTGGGACATTTTATTGTTTGGTAAAGAGAGGATCAGATATCGAGCATGTTTGGCAGTTTTATCTATGTTAATGTTTGTGGGTAAATTAAGGCCTTTACCCAGGCACGAAAAAGTAGGATCCATAGAAGAAAGAGTTTGTTCATCCTGGTATGCCTCCACCCACCATGGAGTCCAACGAGGGAGGCAGTTGCCGGTCATCTAGCGATTGCCAGGCACGGCACTTACCTGAAGGTCAACCAGGATATAGCACTGCAGCAACAGGGCGAGGATCCACCGGGAAACCCGATGCACCCCTTATCTGCAGCACTAGCCCTACAGCAGAGTCTCTTTGAGGAAGAATCCGCAAAGAGACTTACCACCAGCCGATTGACAGAAGCGGGCTCACTCCTGCCACCCGTCTACAGCGAAGCATGGGCCAAAGGGAACGCAAAAGGTATCCCCAGGATCCCACTTTCCTCCTTACGGGACGCCGCACACGGCAAACATGCGGGTTGGCAAGCCAACGGAAAAAAAAAGGAAAATGGAAAACAAAATGGATATCAACAAACCTGAATAGAAGAAAAATATGACGAAGTAAATTTGAACAAAATATATCCGTTAAATGAAATTTATAAGCGTAAGAAACTGTGTTCTGGACAAAGAGGAAAGGAAAATGAAAGGAGAAAAGTTAAGACAAGCAGGAGGGTCGAAAACAGAGAAATATCGCTAGGGTATCCCGGTGGCGCGTCACCCGTGTTTACCAAAGACAGTAAACCCCATAGGAAAGAAAGATCACTCAGGTCCCTCGGGTTCGTGAAGCCCGTACTTACCTGAAGTAGGTAAGCCCCTGAGGGCAATGTGTTTTCGAGGGTTTTTGCTAGTTTACGGTAGTCTTCATGGGTGTCCGTGTAGAGCTTAATGTATTCTCCTGATAGCCTGGTCCTGAGTTTAGGTACTGCCGCGGTTAATTCTCTTAATTGTTGTCTATAGTTCTTGTGTATTTTCAGCATGATAGGTGGAGGGAGATTTTTTGTGTGAAAGTTTTTGTAGGTGATGGTTGATTGTTTGATGATGTAGGTTTAGTTTTAATTAAAGTGGGTTGGTTTACAGTTGTGGCTGATTGTATTTCTGAGATTGTTAGTCCGGCAAATTTATTTTGAGTTTGAATTGGTATGCTTTGGATAGGGGTGAGGTTTAGTTGTCTTTTTGTTTTATTTTTAGGTGGGGTAATAAATCCGTCATTTTTAGTTTTTCTTTTAATGGTGTTTTTAAGTGGTGTGGTTGGTGGTGTGTTGTGCACTGTGCAGCCAGCAGCATCGCAAGGCGCTAGAGAAGTGTACTCACGTTAGTAAGCTGTTCACGTTGTTTCATAAAGCCTTGAGTCATCGCACATTGGGTGGTGTAGATGGGGTGATCAAAAAATCCTTGTCTTTCTAGGTTCCGTATCAGGGTTTGACAGTGGTCAATAGAATCGGTGTATGTTTTCAGTTCTTTTTCGATTTGTTTCCTGAGTATACAACTTGAATGTAAGTCCTCTCGTGGTGTGGGAGTGGAGCTTTTGGATGAGTTAACGCTCGAGATCATTTCCTGTTCGTATCGATTCAGTCCGTATCCATGGTCGTCAGTGGCAGAGAAAAGTTGAAAATTTGGGAATTTATTTCCTCGCAAATAAGCACTAAAGTGCTGCTGAGAAATAATTCTGAAATTTAAAGTTTAGAGATTAGTTAGGTAGAAGAACATAAAATCTATAATCTATCGATGGTAGTTCTTCGAAATTGAACTCTCAAAGTCTCAAGCCTGTCAAGTCCGATTCTGGATTCAAATCCAGGGCTGAGGCCTTCATACATATTGACCAGAATTTATAGCTTACTGGGTTGAGAATAATCATCAGTTTGTTCCAATAAAACATAAATGATTTTGAAAAATCAACACGTATATACAACGAGGCAAATGATAACACTAAAAAAGCTACCTGTCTACGATGTTGTTAAAAAAAGAATTACGCAATGGTAGGTTGTAGACCTTGAATGGCTAATATATTCTCTGTCACAAGGAAAGATATATGGTTTTGTATGTAAAATTTCATGCGATTCTGCATTCAGCAGTGTAGTTGTGATTGGAAGCATACAAGTACTCCTACTTACAGCGTGAAAACGCACCTGAACTGAGAAAATGTATGATGAGCTATCACGGTCGATTACAGTTATCTAGTCGTTAGACAACCAACTTATTCTAATTCAATGATAAACGTCATTGTGGAAATAAATATGAAAGAGAGAGTGAGTGAGTGAATGTAAAGGTTATTGGCGCAAGAGCCAGAAGTGGCTATGCTGCAACAAGATTCTATAGTCTGGAAGTGAAAAATTGGAAAAAGACTAAAAGGTTGACAAAAGGAGGGTCGAAAGTAGAGAAGGATCGCTAGGTAACCCGGAGTTCGTCACCTGTGTTTACTAAGACAGAAAACTTCGAGAGAAAAAAAAGATCTAAAGGTGCCTCGGGGTCATGACGCCCGTACCACACTTAAAGAAGGGAAGTCCCTGAGGTACCCTGATACTATCCTCAGGGCAAGGTGCCTGGCTATACCCTAGACCCTGAGTATCCATTTTAGTCGCCTCTTACGTCATGCATGAGCCACAGGTGGACTTTTTTGTCGTTACCGGTCTCCACACGGGTCAGTGCAAAGATAGAGGCCGTTATAAAATTCTTAGTGTCCAAGAGGACTGCCTTTCAGAGGAAAAGCAAGAAACTATAGGTTCCGAATAATAGAAAATTTATTTAGGCACTTTGGAACTAAGTTAATTTGATCCATTTCTAAATGAACATATATTAAAGAACGGAGTAATTCTGGAAAAGTGTACCATTTAATCTTCTCAATTTATGAATTCATTGAGGTCATGGCATCAAAACATGGAAACACAGTCATCGAAATACAGAAAGCTGAATATTATTCTATTTCCATTTCTCCCAGATGGTGATTCATGCTGCCAACTAACTATTATATAAAATTATGTAAAAATGGTGCAACAGTAAAGATTTCATAATTTATTAATATTATGGACATATGAGAGTATCACGACATGCTTGTGTGGTTTCATTTTTGGAAAATAACACTCATCCCTATAGTGATTGTAAGAGGTCAAAGTACACGGCAATGCCTCTACTATGTCAGAAATATTTGTCAGATTCACCGCTGACTTAAGAAAAATAAATACCCTATATACGTACCTGTGAGATTTCATATGACATTATGAATTTGAGTGGGTTCAAGTAGAATGTATCCTATAATATGTAACTTTATTTTGATTTTTCCAAATCTTTATAATTTTCTCTAATTCAACCCCGTTGGAGATATCACTATATTTAAATTTAGTGAGCTGTGACAGAAATAAATATGTACTGAAAATCTATCAAAAACACATTGTAGCATACTGCACGATGCAATTTAAGGCTTTAGCCCGATATTCAGAAATTACCGCATGGAGATTGTCTTAGTTAAAGATGAATTACAGGAAGAAGATACTCCGAAACTTTCTGTAAAAAATTAAAATGGAATGAATTAGAAACTACTTTTAACTATCCTTTGAATGACATTTTGACATATCGACAAAGTAAATATACTACTCTAGAATAAAAAATATGGTTGTCGAAAGGTGTAAAACTATTAAAATCGTTAATTATACATAAAACCAAAGAGACTTTTGACAATTATGAGTCAAAACGAGGAAGTATTCTTATAAAGAGTATCAAAGTGTTCACAAGCGTTTTGGGTAACTTTCTTTAAAGGAAATAGAACACGACACAACGTTTGAAATCAGCCGCAGCCAGAAATTTAAAATAGAAACCTTTTACCAATAACCGACTCTAATTTACAGTTATACTAAAGGTAAAAATATGAAGCTTTTGAAATGCTCGGATTTTTAAAAATACTTCTAATTTGATGAACAGAAATTAAAATAGCTTCGAGAAAAATATCACATTTTTACGATACACATAATGGAGAGGAACTCGAACTTGAATGTCATATTTCAAATCATATATGATCATTAATAGTGAAAAGCGTAAGTAGAAGCAAAGAGAAGAAATGGAAAAAAGAAAATTAATAAAAATTAAACTCGATAAAGCAGATGAAGATGTAGAACAGTTGTTGGATGAAGGACTGCAATTGGGACCAACTTTACCTCTATTCACATGATAATGAAATATTATTCAGTGTTTCCAATATTAAATAATGATGAGAATTTTCTTATCAATGATGATTATTAAACGAGTGGTAGCTATCATTGCCAAACTCAAACTGGTCAAAAGAATTGAAAAATCGTATGACAATCAAGTTGAAAAATTAAAAGAAAACGATGAATAGCGAAAATGAAATATTATTAACAATTGATTTTGAAGACCTAATTAATGATTTTTCGAATTTAAAATGAAGAAAACGAATATTCACATAAAACCTCATTTTACTACGGATTGCTTTTATTGAAACGTATATGTATATACACCAAATTAGGTTAAAGGGTCGCAGGTGGGGCCTATTTTTTCATAAGGGCCCAGGGCCTCAAGAAGTCTTAAGACGTCCCTGGATACACGTTTAACTCCGATAACAATACAATATTATGGTCTGCTCAAACAGTGACGGACTTGGGGTAGAGGGGACCTAGACGTAACAACGGTCAATTCAGTTGAAATTTTGTTCCCATGTATGGCTCAAGTAAATTATTTTTTAGTCTTAAAATTGCAGACTAAAAAGAATTTGATAAAAGCTCGATTAAAAATATTTTTGTTACTTATATTTATTTGTAAATAAACGCTTTAGAATAAATACCGTTAGAAAAGAATGCGAACTTCTCAAAAAAGCTTGGCTGCATAAAATTGCTACGGCTAAAAGCTAGATCCCCACAAAAATCTGTGTCTTGCAATACTTTTCTTTTTTTAAAAAAATTATTTGGTTAAAGAGTGCTTAGACAATAAATAGCAATGAATTGTTTTTCATAGGGATTTCAAATACTTAAAATTCTCATACTAGGAAGGGGAAAGGTTATTAATATTCTTAGTTGTGTATCTTTAATAATTTTTTAAGGGTATGTATGACACAGGAAATGGAAAAAATGCCAAAAAATTTTTTAAAAAAAGTTGTTTAAAAATATGAATGTGCATATAATTACAAAATAACAATAAAACATTATATTGTTTAAAATAATAAATTAATTTTAAAAGGTCCTCCATGCAAAGTTTTGTGAATAACAGATTTAGCCACCAAAGGTACTAGCTTTTTTAATGATTATTAAACTATTCAATTAAAAAAAAAAATTGAAGCAAAAAACATGACAACAAAATGGAAATTTGATCCATCAATTCATTTCTTCTTCCAACATTTGATCATTCATTCATTAGAAAAGATATTCTGAAAACACTTTATTTCCTCAGGTGACCATTTTGTCATTGACTTAAGCAATAGTCCATTGGGTAGCTAAAAATTAAAAACTGAAGACTAAAACACTAAATTCCAATAAATGATGCCACATGCTTTGGAACTGATGCAATAAACAATACACACAGAGATCAGTGCTTTCCATACATGTCAATTGCCATGTTGGGCCTTAATTCTGCACAAATTAAGTCAGCAAAAAAAATTATTTAAGGTGTCCAATTGTATATTGTATCTTGTCAATAATATCAAAATCCTTCAATTAATCTTAAAAACTAAGCAATCATACAATTTTTAAATTATTTTCCTCTTTTGAAGTAGAATTAAAATTTAGACCTTACACAGTTGAATGTGTTAGCATAGTGTACTATTAAAACAACAAAAATTTACCAGACAGAATATAAGCAATTTAATAAGATTATATATATATATAACTGTGGATTAGATTTAAGTTATCTGGCTATTTTATGTTTCAAATATGAATTTTCTTGATTTATTCAGTATCAATATCTGAAATAGTGGGAACAATTTTATACATTAAAAATAATGGTATATTTCTCAATACTCAAGAAATTATTGTATTTATTTCGATTCATTAAATCTTATACATGACCTTGAACTTAACAAAAAATTATTAAAAGAAAATAAACAAATATTTGCCAATAAAACAATGAAAGTACTTTTTATTTTTTTCAATGAAACAATTAAAAAGCTTACTAATTTTTGTTTTAGTTTTCTCTGATCTTCTTTGAAAACAGTAAAAAATTTCAGCATTAATGAATAAAATAAAAATGAACAAAACATTTATTTTTAAACATAATGTAGTATCATTTCCTTGAGAAAGAATCTAATCTATCTATGCCTCCCTCCTCCATTAACATGGAATTATAGTAAGGCATTATTTCAAATCTTTCCCATAATTAACAACGTCACAAGAATCTTAGTTAATAGTTAAATTTCAAGATATATATAATATCAAATATGGTCATAGCATAGAAAATTAGTTTAACATTTTTTTAACAATCTCATAAATGTTTTTCAAATACAAAGACATTTTGGGTACTTTTCCATTTTTCCGGTTCAAGCAATAAACTTAACAAAAATGATACAAATGATGCCAAAAGGAATATGTGTTTACTGTGTCTTATCACCAATAAAATCTGCTTGGCGAGATTTGCGCCGAACGAAATGGAATACCGAATTTTGTTACCTACACAAAAGATTAAAATACACCTTAAATAAACAAGTTATTAATAAAATATTTAAATTTTTCTTTTATAACAAAAAAGCCGAAAATATATCATAGTGCTATCATATTATATAACTCTTAATTTTGTTAAAAAAAAATTTTCTTAAGAGACAGTAAATTTTTTTTGTTTGCACACAAAAAATTTTAAAAGTTTGAAACATCATAGCATCATTAGTTTTAAAAGACAAAATACATTGACATCTAAAAATGAATTATGCTGACAGTAGAATAGGTTCTTACAACATCAAAACATAAATTTCATTTCATTTTGTTGGAACATAGCAAGAAAGACGGGAGGGAAAAGCCAAAATTTGTCATGTAAGTAAAAAATAAATCAAAATTCATGTTTAACAAAAACTTAACTTAATATATCAAATTATTTTGGCAAAGCCATTGTGGTGAAAAATTTATCAAATAATTTAAGATTACGTTTGCATATTTTTTTGAATGTAATAATTTTTTTAAAAAATTAATCATATATATATATACATAAATTGCAACGAAATATATGCATTTGTTTTATGAAGAGTCAGAATGATACAAAAAGCACCTTTAAATGTAAGTCAATATAATTGATACATTCAAAAGAAATGTAAATTTTCTTTACTTTAAAAACCGTAAACCTTCTTTACTTTTAAATATTCCAAAAATTCTTGATCTGATCTCAAAATGTATTGAGATACATTTTTCTTTAATACAGGTTATCCTATAAAGTAAGGTGACCAATTTTTTTACATTGAAAAGATGGAAGAAAACATTTAAGAAAAAGTACAGCAAAAATAAATCAAACATTTTATTAATTCAAGCAAAAAAAAAAAAAAAAAAAACTAATTATGCTTGTATCCCTTTTAATTATTTAATTAAATGAGTATTATTCCATTGAATGAATATATATTTTCTAACAATATATTGGAAATTTTGGAGCAAGAACTATCTTTCATATTGAATTTTTCGATAAGTTCTGTAACTAGAGTATCAACACTCAAATCTTGATTTTTCACTTGTCCAAAAATCATTACCAATGGAAAAACATTTTTCGACTACAGCATTAGTTCCAGAGAAGTACAATATAAATTCAACAAGAATAACAAATTTTCAAATGAAATGTTTATTTTTGAAATGGTTAAACATTTCCATCCATTTCAACATACTGATTTTCTCATTGTTCTAATTTATCAGAATTTAAATATATAAACAATTTCTAATTTCTTCAAATTGACTATTGTCACTGATTTTAATATCAGGCAATTCTTTCGATAAAAATTCAACGCAATTTTCAATATCTGCCCAGTTTACTTGTGATGAAGTAAAAAACAACCCATGGAAAATTGTTATTTCCTGTGATATATATTTTAGACCATTCTTTGACATATTGGAAACATGTTTGGTAAAAATTCTGCACTTCTTTGGTACACTTTTCTGTTATGCCTTAATTGGATTCCTCTAAGTTTGACAATTTTCTTTTATTAATATATGAATAAATTTTTCTTCAAATCGTGATTTATATTGAAGGTCAAAATTGCTTGAAATAAGACTTAATTCCTGTAAACTAAATATGTTTACCTTCAATCTTTTGAATCATTTCATGGAAAATATAAAAATACATTAATATCTCCAACAACTCATAATTGAAAAAAGATTCAAGAATTTTTGGACATTTGTCTAAGCTAAAAAAAAATGAACAAAAAGACTCAGATAACTGTAAAATTAGCTCTATAGCAGGTGTTAGAGCAAGTCATCTAACTTTTGAATATCCTAAAAGTTTTTTGTATTCAACATTTGCGTTAACAGTTTGGTGCAGCATCTATGAATACAGAGATTAACAGATTAGTTTTAAAATATCAAAAAGGAGATCAGGAAGGAGGAGACTTTTGAAGGAAGGACAGAAACTACAAAAGAAGGATGATTGGTCACCTTAAATAAAGAACATATGATTTGGGTTAATGCTATTATTCATTTAGTTTACATATTTCTTTTTTTGTTGTTTCAAGTGCAGATTAGTAATATAATATTTTTTGAAATAAATCTTGATTCAGAGGCAAATTTTATTTTACAATAGCAATCAGAAAGAAATCTGTCACCAAAGTTATGTGACCTTGGATCATGTTATAATGTTTCTTGTAGTTCACAAACTTACAAGTTTATAAAAACAATCCCTTGAGCATATCGAAATGCGAGGAGATGACATAAATGCATTACTGTCCAAACTGAGAGACATGTTACCAGTGGTGAATTCTGAGCATGGGCCCAGACCTTGTACACTACACCTCCCATCCATCCTAATTTCCCGCAAAAACAGAATAACAAACCTGAACAGGAAATCCTAAGCAATGTCAGTATTGAATCAATATATCAGATTAGTACTTTTATTTTTTTAACATCAAAATCAAACATTATTTAGGAATAGGATATTAAAACCCATGTTTTTAAGGTAATTTGATAATTAGTGAAGAGATGGATATGAGCAATGTACACTAAAACATGCGAATTTGCTCCCTCTTCCTTTGATTTTTTTCTGGAACTGTTACTGCACACCACCAAAAAATTAATATGTTGTTCCTCACAACTCAATTATTATCTTGTTGAGAAAATGATTACCAGTAAAGAAAATAAACAAATACATATCACAAATACTTTTTTCCCTTAGTGAAAATATGAGTTCATTTTATTAAATCAAGTATTCTTGTTTGCAAACATTATAAATGACTTAATATAAAAAATCTTACACATGACATTCTATTTATAAGCAATCATAAAGATTTCTTGTTTCATTAAGAGATATATAATATCTATCTTAGGCACATAGACAAGTCATTGTAATACAGCAATATGTTATACATTTACACATGTCTCTTATCATATCTAATAAGATAATACATATTAACAATTCATCTATGTGACAATCGTATCAAATGAAAAAAAAAAAAAACTTTAAAAAGTGAAAATAACCTAAGTATTCTGTATGTGAAGTAACTTATAATTTAAAATGCATTTATTTGCAGTTTAAAATAATCAGATGCAGTGCAAGCCCAGGCCCCAAGTTTGTTTAGGGCCAATTTAATATGTGCAGTATTTAAGCCCAACAAAGTAATTGGCATGCATGAAATTTGGTACGAAAGCTCTATAGCATGAAAAAAATGGGTGCCAATTCAGTTATTGTATTTCAACTCCATTTTTGTGCATAATTTATATGAAAATGATTGATTGATTTGATTTCAAGTAATATAACATTTTGCATATTTCAATCCTCAAAACTCTAAAAATATATTTATTATTTTGATAAACTTATGGATTTTATAATGTAAATATATGGACTACGTTGAATTATTTTTCACTGATTGCTTAAGAAGCTTGAGGATATAAAAATTTTTCTCAGTAAGCATGTTGTTGGAGCAGAACATAGTTTCAGATATTATTAGTTAAAAAAAAAAAAAAAAAAAGAAAGAAAGAAACAAGCTTCTATTTCATTCAGACACATATAATATAAAATTCATCATTGATTTTCTTAAGAAACATTCAATTTTATTCCAGATAAATATGTGATATAAATCACTTTCCCCAAATTGATACTTTAAAATACCTCCATAGTAGCTCATATATACATTACAAACATGCCTTTATGCAATATTTATTATGTTACTTTTAAAATAATTCTTTAATAAAATATTTAACTTAATTCAACCAACAAAATTTCAGCTGCTTTCTATATAATGAATAATGTTAGGAATCAAACAAAAATCCCATTTTAAAAAGATAAGAGCATAAAAGTCATTCAAAAAGCATCAGTCTTTCAGGAAGAAAGTTTCTAAAGTAATTTTCAAAGCCTTTACTTTTATCTGGTATTTTTTTTTTTAACAAACAAATAGGAAAATTTAATTTTCCTAGGCAAGTAAATAAATTTTTAAGAATTAACAACCCACAAGGTGATTAAATCATAAGTAATACACATAAGGATTCTTGGTATGTACAACACATAAGTTATCTTATTTAATGAGCTCACTGAATTGTATTGAGTTAAAATTATGATTATGAATCACATGCGCCACTCTGTGTTGCTGAGAAGTAATTAATCATACATAATCCTCAGAAAAAGAATTTTTTCTGTTCAAAAATGGCAAGTAATTAAAAGATAAACTCTCATGTCAATGAATAGTTAAAAAAAAAAAAGATTATAATCTAATACACACACGGACAGTAAATGCAATAATAAATAATACTATTCTTTCTTATGAGGTATACATATTCTTTTTAGCACTCATGCTTAAACAATCAAAATGATTTATCATGAACAATAATAAATAAATTTACTTATTCCCGTATACTCACTTAACAGATGTATAAATAAATAAATGTAAACAATTGTAGGCTAGCGCTATACAGAACAGGTCGTAACCGAGAATTCATGAGAGGGAAATCCCCTCATTTGAGTGAAGAAAAAGAAATAGAACACACACATGTGACTCAAAAATTAGACAACCAATTCATGGGTTACAATAACTTTTTTCAAAAAATCAATTTAAAAAAACAGACAAGTAAAAATTTAGCGAGAAAAATTTTCACGGTGATTACAAGATACCGACATTACGATATATTAAAGCTATTTCCCATCGACATACCATTCGATGAAGCAAACTTAGCAACAAAAACTTTTTCTTCATGCTTTAAATAATTTTTGTTTCACATCTTTTTTTTTTTTTTTTTTTGAACTTTTGAAAGAGTTGTTCCCCCCCCCCTTTCATTTACATTTTGAATACTAGATTTTTTTTTATTGCATGGTTATATTGTTATTAATTATATCATTCTATACAGATCACGTGTAAAACCGAAACTCATTTATCAGTATCGTAGCAGGATTTGACGGTATGTGTTTGTTTAAAATTTTAATGGAATGAAGATAATTAATCCTGAAAAAGAAATTTTTCATCTTTTTTTTTGTAAATAATCGAGTGTTCGACGTTTTGAAAATATTTTGTTTATCTTTGTTTGTGAAACAAACGGAGGAAAAAATATCTTTGTTTTCCTTAAACATATGTCTGGACTAATAATAATTAATTTTTAAACGTTTATTATAGCAACCCAATTAGCAATTCGAAGCCATTTTGGTTTCAGTCGCCAAGGCGTGGATTGAAAAATGATTCAATTATTATAATGCATCAATTCAGTGATGGAAATATTTAAGAACTTTCAGTAATCATTGAGAAGGTTATAGTTAGTTTTCATTTCTATATGTTAATCATCACTATTATTGGCAAAAAAAAGAAAAAATCTTATCTATTCTTCAATAAATTTCTTTACAAAAAAATCTAATTTTTTCTCGAGTGTTTCTAGACAAGTGAATGAATTTTCATTTGATTTGCTTGAAATTTAGACCAAAAAAATTAATAATTTTAAATGTTTAAGGTATTACTGCTTACTGTTCCTCAAAAGAAGTTTTCCAAAAAAACTTTTTGGGGTTATTAAATATTTTCTATAGTCTTAATAAAGCTTTTATTTCCACAAAATTGTATGATTATTCACGAGGTTTAAAATAATGTAACTTATTGAAGATAATTATATAATTTATGTAGTTTGAATTATACAAAGATACAATGTATTATTATTTCTGGAATTGAGGAAATGCTGAATTTTTGTGCAAGTAACTAAAATTTTATTCTGTTGCCAGAATGAATTAGAAATTGTTTTGTGTGAAAATTTGGCCAGACTAATATATATATTTCAGTTTCACATGTGTAATAAAATTCTAATGGCTAATTTTGCAAATATGAAAAAAATGCATTAAACGTTACAATGTACCGATCAGTGTAAATTTTTCTCCGAGTCACTTTATTTCAGTAAATACTCATATATCTCCATTAAAGTTTGGCGAATGAGGTGCCAGATTAAATGTCGGCCTTGTAACTTGACTGAGGTTCAAAATTACAAGGATCATTGTCAATAGCCTTTGTGTTGCTTCCAAGTGTGATGTTATTAATTAGTCAATCATCTATATCTCCATAAAATAAATTTCTTCCATATTTATAGAAGAAACTAAAATTTCTTGGATTTAGTCTCATGCCTCATCAACAAATACTAATATCAATATTTGTATGTGCAAAAGTAGTTTTTTTAATTCTGGATTTCATATGTTTTATTCCGATTTAATTTAGTACTACTAATAATCTTCGTGGCCATGATAACTTAATGTTCATGGATTGCTGCTTTCATTGAGTCTTGATCCCTCTAAAGACCTGCCATGTACCTGGGGCTTATGCATATTAAATATATCAAAGCTCAAAGTCCTCCCTTAGTGTGGAAGTTAGAAGAGGGGTGGCAGCCCAGGTGTCATCCTTGTCACTTGATTGAGGTCGCCAATAGCCCTTGTGTTGCTTCTGGTGTGACATTAATAAAACCAAACTAATCATCTTTTTAAAAATTTAACTGGATCTGAATTTTTTTACATAATTTCTAGTGTTTTATTTTTAAAATATTTCGTACATAAATGAACAAACATATGAAATATTTGCTCACTCATTGACCCTTACAATGAGCAATTATAAGATAACTGAATTTTGATATATTTTTAAACAAATGTACAGCATTGCTCATTATGAAATTTTTGGACCTTGATTGGTAATCTTAGGATGCATACAGTGGCACAAACAATTGAGGATACACCTTACTTTTACTTGATAAATCCAACTTTCAATCAAAATAACACCTTAACCAGAAGTGCAAACAAATTTTTATTCTTAGACATAACAAAAGGTTTAATTAACAGTAAAAATAAAGAAAAATCAATGACAAAATTCTAAAATAAAACTTTTTAGAGGCATTTCAAATAAACATAAGCAGATTTTTACCTCAAAAAATTGAGGATACACAAATGAAATTTTTGTTTAACTACCACTTGATTTCTTTTTGCTTGCTACTAATAATCTAAGTTTGGGAAATTTTATCCTAAACTTTTTCAACTGTTATTTCTGTCTTTTGAAGTTGGTTATGAGAATATAAAGCTGTAATTTTAAATGGAAAATGGCTCCTCAGAAAGAGACTAGTATTGATGTAAGAAAATTTATATTAAGGTTATTTAAGAAGGGAAAATCTTATCGTGAAATAGCTGAAATTGTCGGTAGAAGTCACTCATGTGTCCAGAAAATCATTGGGAAATTTAAACGCGATGGATTAATTCAAAATAAGAGTGGAAGAGGAAGAAAAAGTATTCTGAGTGATGTAGCTAAAAGGAAAATTTTAAAAGATATCAAGATTAATCCTAAACTGAGTGCAGTCAAACTAGCTGCAGAAACATTTCGAATAATCTGCAGAAGTGTAAGTGCTGAAACTGTGAGAAATGTGATTAGACATGCTGGATATAGCAGTCGAGTAGCTAGAAAGAAACCTTTCATAAGCTTACAAAATCAGAAAAAGCGTTTGGAGTTTGCAAAAACTCATCAGTTGAAGACAGAAAACTTTTGGAAGAGTTATATTTAGTGATGAAAGTAAATTCAACATTTTTGGAAGCGATGGTCGTCACACCGTTTGGAGAAAGCCGAACACCGCTTTGGATCCAAAAAATTTACGTCCTACAGTTAAACATGGTGGTGGCTCCGTCATGGTTTGGGGTTGTATGGCTGCAAATGGGGTAGGAAATTTAGTTTTTATAGATGGTATAATGGATCATAAGCTTTATATAGACATACTCTGCAACAATCTTAAAGAAAGTGCACAAAAATTGGGTTTAGATGGAAATTTTATATTTCAGCACGACAACGACCCCAAACACACGGCA
The DNA here is from genome assembly GCA_019974015.1 of Nephila pilipes. NCBI lineage: Eukaryota > Metazoa > Arthropoda > Arachnida > Araneae > Nephilidae > Nephila > Nephila pilipes. The sequence goes on along the minus strand of BMAW01043682.1, from coordinate 201,436 downwards.
CGTAATGTCAAAGTCAAAATGTGGTGTCTTTTTCATTGTAAACAGCAATTGCACACACTGCCACAGTCCCCTGACATCAATGTCATAGAAAATTTGAGGGCCACACTAGAAACAGCAGTCCAAAAACACCAGATTAGAAACAAAGCCCATTTAAAGCAAGTGTTACAAGAATGGGATAAAATATCTCCAGATACCACTAAAAAATTGGTCGAATCGGTACCAAGACGTTTGGAGGACATTATAAAAGCCAAAGGACATGCAACAAAATACTGATACTGTCTATGCATGTAATATATCGAAAAAATTTCATTGGTGTATCCTTAATTTTTTGAGGTAAAGATCTGCCAATGTTTACTTCAATATTTCTGAAACTTTTAATTTTAGATATTTTTTTTTGTTGATTTTCGTTATTTTTACTGTAAATTAACCCTTTTATTACGTGTAAAAGTAAAAATACGTCTTCTATTCTAGTTAATGTGTTATTTTCATTAAAAGTTGGATTTATCAAGTGAAAGTAAGGTGTATCCTCAATTGTTTGAGCCACTGTATATCAGTAATTGTGGGATGCATAAATAGGTAAATAGTAATTATTTTTTCAAAAATTTTAAGAGCTTTTGTAATAAAAAATATAAAATTCAATACTATGTGATTTTTAGGGGCTTGACACTTTTTTGTTTTTAAAAAATAGAATGTTGTTATACTATTTTACCTTATGTATCATTAGCCCATATTTACATTTATCATGGACTCAACGTAAAATCTTTACTTCTAAGTTGAATTTTTTTTTTCTAGTATACAGTCAATGATTATTAATATGATGTTATATGCAATAGTTCAAAATGACAGCATTGCTAGGAATAATAGTTAAGATACTTAATTTCTCACTAATCCCTATAGGTTTAAAACACTTTTTTCTGAAAAAAAAAACCTGCTGGTAAATAGTGTATCATAGAAAACTAACCAATGTAAATTTTATATTTTTCAAAAGGAGCATACAAGTTTTATACACCATAATTATACATTTTATATTAACTATATATACATTTAAAAGTTTGTGTACACGATGTAAATAAATAAAATATTCATTTTGATTTTATTTAAATCTAATGGCATTATATTTTCATTTTTACAGCTTTTATTTTGAGTAAAATATCTCAAAAGGAGTTTTTATCAAAAATAGAACACTACCATGCCTTATAATATTAAGAACTCCAATATTAAACTAATTAAGAGATCCAATATTAAACTTGAAAAATTAAAGTTTGCTGCTAGAGCAGTTGCTAAAAGTTACAACAAAAAATCTTTGAAAAATGGTTCAACTTATATTGATTATGGCATTCCTGATGTTCGTTGTGCTTACATGTATAAATATTCAACTTTGCATACTAGTATGGTGACAAAATACTTTCGCAAATTGATAAAAAAGAAAGAATTAAAAAATAAATTTACTGGAAGTATTAAAATTTGCAGTCTAGGTGGTGGACCAGGATCAGATATTGTTGGTATATTCAAAGCTTTAGGAGTCATTCCTTATTATAACAACAGAATTAAACAAGTTTCAGTCTTGGATATATGCGATGGATGGCGTAGATCTTTTGAAGATATTATGTCACTTTTGAAGCATGGTAGAGTAAAAGACATTCCTGAAACATTTATAAGTAGTAAAAAATTCAAGCATGAACTTATTGAAGTTGATCTTCTATGCCCCTTACAAGAAAATGCTGTGGAAGTAATTTCAAATGCTGATATTATATGCATGGTAAAGTTTGTTTCTGCAGTATTAGCCAAGAAAAAATCAATAGATGCTCTTCAGGTATGAACATTTTCACTCTAATCATTATCACTGAAATTTTATTATTACTAAATTTCTATCACACAGTATAAATGTTTATATAAAAAAATTAAAGTATCATACTTCAAAAAATTTTGTTTTAGTTCAAGTAAAAAGCAATTTTAGTGCACTTTTTTATAATGTGAAGTAATTAAATAAGTGTAATTGCTCATAAATATTAATTTAAATTATTTTAAAGACAAAATTTTCAGTTCAGTTTTTTTGTTGAATAATATATTAATATGTTTCAAATGAACTTAATAAAAATTTATGATTTCTCCATATTGCTCGATATATTTAAATGAATCTGTCTAAAATGTAATTTTTTCTTGAATGTCATGAATTACATGAAAATCTCTAATTGCTACATAATCTATAAAATACAACCCACAATATTCCATCAATTGCTACACAATAGAAACAAATTATTTAACATATGTATTACGGAAATTTATTTAAAAAATATTGAAAAATGACAGTGAAGCACAATAAACTCTAAAATGGGCCTGGCCAACACGCAGCCCGCAAAGCTCAGTCATCTGAATAAAGATTTCAACTTTTTATTGTACATTTAAAGTACCAAAGAACATTCCACCAAAAGTTGTTTGTATCGTATCCCATTACAGTGGGAATATCTCATTATACTGACTCAACTGTTGTCATAATATTTCTTCTATAATCTTGTTCAGAAAAAATTTCAAAGCTCATTTTAAAAAGCACAAGGGCCATCTTGCATGAATAGCTGATACACTACATATACCTAACCAGCAAACTGACTGATGAGTGTAGATGTGTTTATTAGATGTGGGGAAGTAATGTGATGAACGAATCATGCGAAGGCCCGCAAAATAAAATGAATGCAGCCCATGAATAAAATGTGTTTCCAAACTGACCCCGCAAAAGACTTGGGTTAGACAGGTCTTCTCTAAAAAATTAAAATTTTTAGTGATGAATTAAATAACTTGAGTTTCAATACAAATGAAATCCTTATTTCAAAATAATTCAATAAGAGCAAAAAGGTGTACATGACAAACAATTATCGTATTCTTATATTTGTCAGTTTAATTAAATGAAACACAAGCTCAGTAAATGTTTTAGAATTAGTTTTTTAACACCAAAAATTCATATATATATTCAGAAGATAATTTGTAAGTGATATTATACAATAGTGTAAATTCTAAGCATATATAATAGATACTGCCTAAAAAAATGGATAAACTATTTTAAATTGAATTCTAAACTTTCAAAAAATAGATAAGTCCTATTGCTATTTTGTTTTAACACTTCTTTCTGCAATAAAAAGAAAGTGATTATCTGTGAGATAAAGGAGTTGAATATTTAAATCTTATAGGGAATAAGAAAATGAAATGTCTGTTTTAGGATAGTTAAATGGTGAAATTGTATAGCTTGATATAATTCCACCAGTAGGCAGTCACTTAGTATAACAATATATACATTTAAAGTGAACAAATTTAGCCCATACAATTTTAAATTAATAAAGTATGTAACATTGTAATTCATTATATTTTATCCTAAGTTGTAGAATATTTTATTTCAGTCTTTGGGAAATTTGTTTAAACCTGGAGCAATCATTCTTTTCATTGACAATTTTCGTGGAAATGTATTGGAATCAATTGAAAATACTTTTCAACAAATTGGTCTTCAAACAGTTTTGGGTCCTGAACATGACACATATGTGAAGTTTTCAAAATCATATGAGAAAATGTTTGGTTGCCCGCCTCAAACGGCTGCTAAAGTTTCTATTGTTGGGTGCATCAAAATACTTACAAATAATTTCATAGATGAATATTTCATCAGTAACTCGAATGTTACTTGTAAAGATGAACAAAAAGAAGGTTTGATTAACTCATCTATCAGTACAGATATGAATGAGAATTTTAATACTTATTATGATAAGTACACACAAACTGAACTCAGTGATTTTCATAACAACATTGAAAATAAACTGATCAAAGAATCAAAGGAATTGTCTGAATTAATAGATGCAATTCATGATTTATTACATGTAATGAAGAAAGTAAAAGATAATAAATGGCATACTCATCCCTGCTGCCAGTGCCATTAAAATTGTTTTTAAAAAGTGAAATTAAATTCTATAAAATAATAAAGAGAATGCAAGAAAATGATCAACTCAAGAAATATAGATATATTCTGTGTAACATTCATTGTAATATTTTATCATACTCTTAAGATAATTATTTTAAGAATAAAGAGTAATTTTAATAATATGTTTAAATTTATTAAAAAAAAAATTGCCCATGACTTATGAACTGATTCTTTATATGTATATACACAGACAAATTTATCTGTAACTAATTTATTTCAATATTTTTTTATTTTTTTTTTTTAAAACAATACCAGCAAAATATAAAATACATGTGTATTATGGATTATCTTTTAGTTTTCTTTTTTCTTTGTAGGTTCCTAAAAAAAGTAAAATAGATTCAGAGCATACATAAATCAATATTTAAATAATTCATAAATTATCTAGAAATAAATTGAAAGGAGAAATAAGAAATAACATTTTTCAAATTTTTTTCTCTAAACGTTGAAATCAGAAATGGAGAAAATAGTTTTACAAATATTATACATAGTATTAAGTTATATCTAAAAAAGTTATTGTAATCAGCTTTTTTTCTCATTGCACTTTAGTTATAAATATATCTGTGAGTAAATCATTATTAAAAAAAAAAAAAACACCAATTAAAAAAAAAAAAAAAAACTTACAATAAAAAATTTATTGTTGAAGAAATAGATGTACAATGTCATGTTACAGAAACTTAACAGTACAATTAGCTAATATATATATTTTTTTTTCCATTTAACAAATAAGAGGAAAATTTATCATTTAATTAAAAAAAATTCCCTATGCTTTAAATTTTTTTTCTAATTACTCTTAAAAGATAAATGGTATAATGTCTATTTTTCAAAAAAAAAAAAAAAGTGTGTGTATGTTTGTATTCAGTATTATCAAAAATATAATTAAAATCCATGATAAAATTAACTATAAACTCTAAGCTTATATGTGCACCTTTAAAAGATCAACAAATAAAACTAGCTTATTACTTTTTTTTGTTTCAATTTAAGGAAAAATGTATTAAATCTCTTCGAGAAATGTGTGTAGATAGGATGTGAATTTTTTGAATTTTCAACAATAAACAGTTGGAATACAACATTTGAAATAAATTACCTTGCGTTTACAGGACAATCTCGCTTTCGATGACCATATCCAAAGCATTTAAAACATTTATTAGAATTATCTCCACCAGAACTCTCCACACTACATTTGCATACTTTCCCCGATATTTCAAGGGAATTTGAAGTATCTAGTACACATTTTTTATGAATGTCACAATGAACATAAGAATTTTTCACACACTGTTGACACTTATCACAATGCTTATATGTATTTCCATGCTGAAACAAAGTATAAATATGAACATTTGTTAGTATAATATTCAGTAACTTCAAATAAAATAGTAAATAAATCTCATTTTAAAAAGTAAAAAATAACTTACTTTAGTTGTACATTTATTGCACTTTTTACAATGCTGATTTTCTTGAGATACATATCTTTGACATTTATCACAATACCTAAGAAATAAGATTTTTATTTGAAAAAAATAATGAATCAAATTTTTAAAAAATAAATAAGTAAATTTTAAATAATAAAAATAAATAATTTTTTTATATTTCTTAAGATAAAAAAATATCAGTCATTGTAGAGATAAATTAAGATTTTTTTTCATTTCAAGAATATTTTTTGAAGGTAAATAATAAATGCCACAATTATATTTGTAGATATATATCTTCCAACACATATCCATAGAGCATAAGTTATTTTTATAAATTTCAAGTGAAAATTTTTACATTATAATCTATAACATATAAGTTTTATTATTATCACATTTTTAATTCCTTTATATTTTTGACAAGAAATTTTACAAAACTAAAATATTAATTCTTTTTTTAAAAAATAACTTTTAGAAAATATGTTTCAGAAAAAGTTATATAAAATATTATTCTAAGTACAAATTTATTACATTTTAAATCATTTTTTTAAAGAAGTCAAGTTACCTGTAACCTTCATTTTCAGGCAGTGCAAATACAGGAGTTGGAATGTTTGTAAAAATTCTTATTGGTGAGCCTTTGGACCCTGCTTTACTACCAAATTTTTTATGATTCAGGTAATCTACCTAAGGAAATCAAATAAAAAATTATTTAACACTTTGATCGTAAAATAGATTTCATGTGGGTAAATGGAATAATTAGTAAGAGTATAATTTTTATTCAAAGTAATTAAAAATGTTTAATAATATTTCTAAAATCATTGTTAAACTAAAAATCTGAAAAAAATTGTTTTTCAAAAGTATGTACAAGTCTCAAGAAATATAATACACATGCATGTGAAATATTTAAATATCTAGAACATTATTTTTCATCTTTTAATATTTTTTTCATGCTTACTTTATATAAATTACTTCATTTGGATACATACAAAAAATATTTTATTTATATACAGGAAAATAAAAGTGATATATAAAAGAAAATATGTATGTTCTTAGGAAGGAAGAATAATTTATCAGAGTATCAAAGCATTTCTATACAGTATTTTTTTAAAACCTTCTTTTAAATGAACTTTTTTGGATGCATAAAATTCAAAGATCAAAGAATGTTTAAGACAAAATTGAAATTAGACTAATGTATAATGGAAATAATTAAGTAAAATATTACAAGTTAATTGTCAAAAGTGCAAATTTGAATATATATACCTACACACACAAAATTTAAACTAATTCATTCTTATTAAAAAAAAAAACATTCACATTACCTTGTAGTCCATCATCACTAAATCTGGTATATTATTAATAATTCGAGATTCAAGAAAGTAAGGGAAAAACCAAAGTAATGGAACAGTTTCTAAATTTGTTTTGCTGTTTGCCTCTTGCCAGTATTGATTTAGTTTTTTAAGAGTAAAAGATATAGCATCAATGAGACCTCCAAAAGGTGGATCCAACAAAATAGCAACTTTTTCTTCATTTGATTCAATTATAAACTCTTTGAGCTTTGTTTTACTTGCTTTATCATTGAAGAAATGATTATTGAATAAATTGTATTGACAAAATTGTTCTGGATCAAAAAACTGCATCTGTAAAAATAAAACATCATATAAAATATTAGTTTAATGAAAATATTTATTATAAAAGCACTTTTTGTTGATCATAAAGGGTGATTTCAAATCCTTTCATTTTTAAGACATATAGGGAATAAACTGAATTTTAAATAATGTTTTCTTTTCTTCCTAGTTAAAGTTTGTTAATAATTCAGTATTAAAAATTTTTTATGCTCACATGAAAATGCAAAACCTCCATTACATATTATTAAGATATTACAAATATTTTTTTTTAAAAAAAAAAATTAAAATAATTTGTATCATAGATAGAAATTTAAAAAAAAAAAAAAAAAAAATCCACAAGAGGAATTACTTTAAGAAAAATAAGTTATTAGGTTAAATATGCGAGTGAAGAAATAAATGGTGCACTTCTTTAAAACTTGATTAAAAGAGAAAATCGCAACTTACATATCTGTGATCTATATCCATAAGAAATGACGTAAACCCTATGTTTTCTTCTTGTTTTGAATTCAGATACTCATGAATTCTATAAATAAAAGGATAAACATAAAAGAAGTTTTCAAGAAATAAAATAGAATATATAAAATTTAAAATGTTACATGTTAATTATCAAATCATAATATTTCCAACTCTCTTTTGCATAAAATGATTGGGTCAATGGGTGGAATTAAAATAATTGGATGTGAAGATTTAAATGGTAAATAAAAATACAAATGGTTTTTGAATTATTTCAATCTATATTTCTTCCAAAAATAAAAATCTTAAGTATTTTTTTTTTTGCAATGAGCAATAATTATTTTTATCTTAAATAAATGAAACACAAGGGGGTGGGGCAAATATAATTTATTAAAATCAAAACACTTTTTTGGGTAGAAATATTTTTGACGATAGTTCAAATTTAAAAAAAATAATTTTTAAAACTTCTAATATCCCTAACCAGTTTTTAATACAAGAATTGTAATTAATTAAAATATTGTTTTGATTGTTTGCTATTGCTATGATAACATTCATTAACATACCAAAATAGCCAACATTACTGATTAATAAATGAATGATTAATAAAATATTTCTTAATTATGAGCTATATAGAAAATAAATAATACAATTTCATAAATATTACAGGAGTAAAATCATAATATAAAAACTTTTTAATTTAAAATAACTTACTTGGGTACACCAATCAGAACAAGTTTTGTGTAATTTAGTTTTTTGAGTAATGATGTCACAAAATGTATTGTTTTGGTGGAGAAAAAATATTGCTGAAAATCAAAAAAGGGAGAAACATTAGGTAAACATTAAAATTAAATAATGCTGTGCATTATATAATTTTATGTACAAACTGCATGTTTCATTTTTAAAATGTTTTTTTTTTCATTTAATAAATTTTTTAAGTAAAAAAATTAGCAGTTATTAATATAATATATTTAACTATTGATTAATGCAGATAAAAATTATTTATCCAGCTAAAATTAATATAATAATAAGAAATAAATAAAATTAGAGTTTAGTAATTTTTTAATTTCCCAAGGACACAAACTGTTAATGAGAATTAGTATCAACTAAAAAAAATACACCTGACAGACATTTAGATATTTAAATGTTCATAAATTACATTAATATTGATTAAGTATCCATATATTAATCACATATCTAAATTCATATCAAATTCCAATTTTAATTCCTCAATATACAATTTTATTTTCACAATTTCAGAAATATTTTTTGATGGATTTAAAATAAAAACTACTCAAGTCTGTTTATGGAATGAAACAGGAATAGTTATACATATTTAGTCTCCCACCTTTCTCATTACTTTCATTAATTCTAACAATTTGGGAACTTTTAATTTTCACTTAAATATCATTCCTATGAAAAAGAGTAATTCATCCACAACACAGCAAAAGAAAAGTTCATAAATAATAATACATAAATATTGTTATATTTCATACATTGCTTTGTTCTACTTTAATGTATAATTTATGAAAGCTGTTTTGTCACAGTACATTCAATATTATAAAGCATAACTTTCAACATCCATAGTAATATAATGCAACTTCACTTTTCAATACTTACAGCTTCTGCTTTGTTGTTATTTAATGTGAGAAAAAGGAGACTTGGTTGAAGCAATTGCTTAAAACTCACATTATCCACTATTTCATGTTCTTTATGATGATCTCTATCAGTGTGTAATATTAACAGGGAACAAGTTTTGCAGTATTTTCTTTCACATTGTGGAAGTTTCTGAAAAGAAGCACGCCTCCTATAAAAATGACACTATGCTAAATTCAGAAAATTATATTACAATATTTGAATGAGCAATTAAAAACTATAAATACCAGAGTAAATGTTTTGTAAGGACATAAAATAAATTTTACAGTTTGAAGTTGATTATTTGTTAAAATATTCAAAGTAAGGTACACAAATAACAGATAATAAACTTTCAAATAATGTACAAGAATGTTTTAACATATGCTCTTAACACACACACAACACATGAAAATAATTTGAATAACATATTAAATATATTATTTACTCATGCTGAATATATTTACTTAGGAGAAATATATTTACTCATCTAAGTATTACTAATATGTATTAAATTTACTCATCTA
>BMAW01043682.1:149301-191828 GCA_019974015.1 Nephila pilipes | reverse complement strand
ATTTACTCATCTAAGTATTACTAATATGTATTAAATTTACTCATCTAAGTATTACTAATATGTAAGATATCAATTCCTATAAACTTTTTTCAGAACTATCTTAAATTTTATACTTAACTTTTTGCAAAAATTTGTTATTTTGAATTGCTGGCTTTTAGCTCAGACATCATCATAAAGTTCTTTAGGTTACAATAATTACATGTGGAGGTTTCTCTAGAACTAAATACTTATTTCAATTTTTGATTAATATCACACTAAAAAGCAAAATGAGGGTTATTGGTGAGGTACCTTGTAATTTTAAGCCTCAGTCAAATGACAAGGAAAGCACCTGAGATGCACCTCCTTCTACAAGCTTCCATGCCAATGGAAGGACAGATTTAATGCATTGGCCTTGCTGCACAGTGGACTTTTAATGGCATCAGGATTTGAACTAATGATGTGACAAAATAACGCTGACCGTGAGTTTGTGACCATGACCACTAGTTTACTACGTCCACCAGTTTTTCTCGGAATGATTTTTAATTAGGAAATCCAACTATTGGGCTGAATCTAAGCAATTTTTTTTAAAAAACTTTTATAGTAAAATGTGTAAGTTTCCCCCTGTTCCATAGTCTCTGAATTATTTTGACATGTTCCAGATGTCATTTCCACCAAAATTGCTTCATCAGTTTCTTTTTCCATCTGTAATAATTCAATATTTTTCACAATCATATAATCCAAATTTTCTCCACTTTGAAACTTAGCAAGTAGTACTATTGCATTCATTCTGTTTTCAGGCAACTTGAATAGATTTTTCCTTAGAACTTGGAGTTATGAGCGTTATTCTAATAATCAATTTATTTTCACTATGTTTTTCACTCCAAAATTTTTTTTGATTTAAAAGTAAATTATTAAATGTGTTTTTTCATAGTTTTAGGTTACATTTTAGCATAAATATTTTTATAACAAACATCATTGTATTTCAAAAAAATTTCTTCAAAGGTGTACAGATACCTAACTCTAACTTAAAGTTTTACTTAAATTCAATTGATATTATAGTATATAAAATCAATATACAACGACCTATCACTGATGGTGCACTACAGCTATAAATAATAAATGTCATTCACCATTTGTGGTACATGTCATTGCAAAGGTGTTAATACTCCATGAATAAAATGAATTTACAACTCTAAAAAACTTTAAAATTTTACAGGCAAATTTGATATGAACTACATGCTCAAATGAAAATTTTCTAACGAGATATCTTATGCACTGGGATTAATCTGATTCTAAAACCATGTTCAAAGATGTTGTGTTGGATGAGAGTTTCCTCTATTTTCAAACCATGTTAAAGTAAAACAACATAATAGAAATTCTGTGCTGTACACAGATTTGTAAAATTTCTAAACATTTGTCATCATTGTAAACTTTTTCACGTACTTCTAATGTAAAATTGCTATGTATATTGCAGTAAACCATATACTAAAGTAATATACATATTTAAAAATATATGCTTAAATTGAAGGAATGCAGTAGTTTAAGAATAATATAAAACAGTATAATTATCTAAAAATCTACACAATAAACATTTTAAAAATAGAGAAATTCTGATCAAACATTGATTAATTATTATATATGATATGGGATTAAGAAAGAAAAATTCATAAAATATTATGTAAGTTTATTATTGTTCAAAGAAAGTTCGTTATTATTGGGAAAAAATTTCTTTTTTTCTTTCTATTATCACTTTTTTTTTAAATATATATATATATATATATATATTCTGATAATCCTTAGTAATGAAACAAACAAAAAGAGTCATCAACTTATAATAAAACAAAAATAAATAAAGACAAGAATTTAAAAGTACTACTTATTTAATAATATTAATTAAACTTATAATTAAGTTTATACAGTTTAAGAGATGTTAAAAATTATATCTGTAACATGTAAATTAAATGAATAAATTTTTGATATTTTATAGTACTGCATTTTTACTCACCTTGCATATTCTTCATGAGTAAATGGTGGCTTATTTGCTTCAATTATTTGTTTCCAAAGTTCTCTCTTTTGATCAGGAAATTTATCATCAACCCAATGGAAGAAACTGCAAATAGATCGATCCCGACATGCTGAACAAGCAAAAAATTTCTTTCCACTCTTTGTACCATTAGAAGTATATCTCTCAAACATTAAACATGGACCTGAAAAATTGCAAACTATGATCAAGTTTCTCAAAATATTAAAAAAATGAGCAATATATGTGTGTGTGTGTACTATACATAATTTAAGATTAATATTTAATAAAATTATAATAGATTTAAAACACACTTATATAACTTCAAATAAAATTATTACTTAGGAATATGATTAACCTGGAGAGATATTTTGCGGCACATGGGGATTTGTTGATGCTCTCAATGAAATAAAAATGTCATGTATTGCCAAGGTAATTAGTAAAATCTCATCAAACATTTGTAGTTCTTAAGAAACAGCATATGATTACATTGTTGACATATTGCTTGTTCATTAACATACCCTATTTCTAAATGGTTTTTGATAATTGCTTATTTTTTTTAAAATCATGCCATCAGCAATCTTTATTTCATCAAACAATGAATACTTGCTTTGCAGTATACTGTGAAATAAAAATACATTTTATTGATCAAACAATGGTTTTCATACAGAAAATGTCAAAAGATTGTGGGGTTGTGCCAAGTGGACCATAAAAAATGAGACAGGACTCTGCATTATCTCAAATCATATTTTGTGGAATTTATGAGAAGAAAATATGCAAGAAAATGTTTTTAATAGATTATTGAAAACAATTTCGGAAATAGAACTTATAGAGTGTGATGTTATAAAGATTATTAAAAGCATTCTTATGAAACATGTTAGTATCATATTACTTAATGGTATGTTATTTATTTTTATCTCTTTACTTCAAGTTCGTGCTTCACAATCACCTTTGTGTAACAATAATTTGGCAGGAGGCTGAGGAAGATGATGTAATGATGGCTATAAAAACATATTGGTATCTTAGATCTCAATTATTAAAGAATTACTAGTTGTATTATAAAAATAAAGCTTTATTTGAAACTTCAACACAGCACCATGATCTCTCACTGAAGGCCATATGCTGCACTCCCTGCTCCCCTGATTTTTCTTTCCAGACAATATATCATTAATTGTGCCTTGTGGCAATCAGCTGACATCGTGCAAAGGCAAATTAAGTAACCGCGCATCGAGTCGATTGCGGCGCGAATATACATCATTGCATCTGGAGAGGAATTGGATGAGATTGAAATGCAACAAGTTCATCATAACAGAGAAGTACCCCAAATTCTATATATTTAAGCATATCACTTGTATTAAAAAAAAAGCACTTTATATTTAGAACCGAGTTAATGTATAGTAGAATAACCAACATATTTAACACATTCACAAATAGTTCTAAAATGTTCCTTCATTGAATCACTTTTTAGCACAGATAGGATAATTTATATGCATTTCCATATATTAAAAAATAATATTGTGATTGTTCAAACTGTCACTTATTTATTCAGGAAAATAATTACAACTATGGGACCTACAAACAGGATAAATATTTGACAGCTATAAATGTAAATGAATGTGTTAAACTATTTTAGAATAAATGAATATGTCGAATTGTTACTCATAAAGATATAACAATAAATGATGGAGAATATTTTATGATTCATAAATGAAACAAAAAAATTCTATATTGATGATTAAAATCTTAAGTCATTCAGAACTTTTCTCAAAAAATTAAAAAAAAATAAAATAAAATGTTAACAACATCTCAAAACGAATTCAAACATTTTTTTTTTTGCCAATGCAAAGTATCAAGATTTTCTCTGGGTAGTAGCATCGTAGCATCTACAAGGCAAATCACCCTCAAAATCAAAATAGTCTTCCTGGGAATCTTTTAGCCCATTTTGATAATAACACAGTTCTGATGGGTGATTTTAATGCTAAACAATCAGCTTGGAATAACACAGCTATTAATAAAAGAGATGAGGAATTAATTTAATCGATGGCAATGCTTTTATCTTCTTTAACAGTGATACAAAAACTTTTTCATCAAATTGTTATAATATTTAAGATATACTTGATGTTACTGTGGTCAGTCCTGATCTATATCCAACCTGTACAAGGACCATGCTTCAAAATATAGGAAGTGATCATCTACCAATTATGTTAGAAATCAAGAGTAGACTATAGAATTTGAGTGTTACCAAGAATTTCTGCAACTTTAAGAAGGCTAACTGGGAAGTCTTTCGTAATCTTATTGATCAGGAGTTGAATGTAGAACCTTTTTTTGATGGTCTCGATGAAAAATGGCTTTCTTTTAAGAAGGCTGTGAAACAAGCTATTCCTAGAGGTAATTTCAAAAGATCAGATCACTTCTCCAAACATAATTCTTCTTTTTACTAAGGCCTCTCTTTAAGAAAGGAGATAAACTAATAAGCAATCTAAAGATTGAAAGTGACCCTACTCTGAAAAATTAATACATAAATAAAAAGAACTTATGCCTTACTCAAGAGAAAAAATTGAAGTGATTTGTGTAGAAGCATTTATGCATGTAAACTTAAATTTATTGGAGGGACCACTACAAAAGGACACTAAATTTTAAAACAAGAGATAAATCTTTAAAGAAAAGAGCCAAGTCCATTGTCTACGGCAGTTGAAGTGAGAAAGGTAACAACATTTTCTGTAAAGAATTATCTCTAGAGGAAATGGATGCTGTTTTGAAAACACTTGATCCATCTAGATCTCCCAGTCCTGACAATATTCCTAATCTTCCTCCTATTGACAAAAGATCCCTGTTTGAAATTTTTAACACTTCTTGGAGGCTTAGTACACTTTCTAGTGACTGAAAATGTGCCCTTGTTATTCCTATCAGAAAGTTGAATAAACCTTCTGATAGTTTCAGACCCATTTCCTTTTCATGTTTTCCTTGTACATTAACAGAAAGAATAATTTCTCACAGACTAACATTTTAATTGGATTTTTCACATTTACTTCCAAAAGAACAGTATAATTTTAGAAGAGGACTTTCTGTCAACCAGATCTCATACTATAGACAGAAAGTCTGAGACTTGCATAACTTGAAATACACCAACCATAGTGGCAGTATTTTTAAACTTGACAAAAACCTTTAACAGGACATGGACCAAGAATTTACTCATAAAGCTCTTTAATGCAATTACAGTAACAGAAAATATCTTGCTTGAATTGAAGGTTTCCAGAAGGGGAGAGCCATTTATGTATAATCTTATGTGTCCTTATCCAGATTTTAAACTAGGCAGGGTCTTATCCTAGGGTTCCATGCCAAGTCCGCTGCTTTTCTCATTCTATAGATAGGAATCGAGAAAGTCACTACACAGAATTGTGAAATCAGATTATTTGTTGGTAATATAATAATTTGAAACTCTTAACTCAAATTTCAGATTAATTGAAAACAAAATTAACATTGCCCAGTCTGAGGTAGTAAGGTATGTTCAACATAAATTACAATTTAACATCTCTAAAACTTTTGCGAGTTTCTTCACAGTAAATCGTGAATTATACAACTATCTTCCTCATATTAGTATGACGGAACATTCACTAAAGTACTTAAAATACCCTAAATACTTGGACTCCTGCCTTGATCTAGAATTAATAATTAATAAGCATATATGCTCAGGAACAATGAAAATAGTGCAGCAAGAAGGGAACTTTGGATTGACACTAAATTTAATACACATAATTATACAGATGAGAGATTAAACAAATACAGTGTGTACAATTAGATAAATACAGTGCAACTTCAATAAGGCATTGGACCACTTCCTGCTGCAACTAAGTTCCGCAACAGGTTGATTAGACGTTGCATATTGTTCTGAGACAGATAGGCCCACAAATCTTGAATGGTCACCTCCAAATCCTCAACATAGTGACATACAGCCATTTCAGCTAGTCCCCCAAATGCTCTATAGGGGACAAGTCAGAGAGCAGGTCGGTCATGGAAGAGTCTGAACATGACCTAGAAAGTCTTGAGCTTCTCGAGCTGTATGCAAATGGGCATTATCTTGCTGAAAAATTGCTCCATAAAGACCATTTAGGAAAGATCTAACATGGGGTCGAAGAATGCCATCAGCATAATGCTGGCTCATGAGCGTTCCACATACCACAATTGGAGAGACCCAGCTATCATTAGATGTCCCTCCCAGACCATTATGCTTGCAGAGCATGGAGTGTGTCAAGTGGCAATATTACTGGTTGTACTGTTCACCAGGGCAACTCCACATCTGTACAGGGTAACCATTTGTTCCCAAGATGAAATGGGATTCAACCCTATATTACCAATTTGAACAACAGGCAGCCCTCCATTTAATTGTATTGTGGAATGAGTCAATGGGGGATCCTCAAGCACTTGCCACATGACCCTTCGATCCTCCCGCCTCGTCATCTTCCCGGTCACCCCAGACTCGGTCTCCACACATTCGTATCATTTCACATCCACTGCTCACCAAGTTTTGACACATGCTCCGAACAATCGGCCTGATGAGCAACACGATACATTGACTAACCTATGGTTTTCATGTCAATGATCAGGCTCCTCTCAAACTCGCTTAACTGAGCGAAATGTCTTCTTAAACATCTACTTGGCATTCTTCACCTACTCAAGTCCTTCTAGAGTCTAAATAGGATCCTTAAGCTTATTAATTTTTTAAATTTTACCAGATGGGGGGGCTAAACTATATTTTCACCTAAAAATCACTCCCTTGCCCTTTTATGTTTATGGCACTCAAGTTTCCTGTCATGCTTTTAAAAAAAAAATCAAATGTTTTAAATGTATGAAAATGATATTAAATTTTAAATATGTGTATGAATCCTATTAATATGAGTCCTTCTAATATGTGAATTAAATATGTGTCCCTTTTATGTAGAAACGTCATTCTTTTTGTGAATGAAAAAATATCCTACGAAGCTGATATTCAATTTTTTGGAGAAGTAGCACAAACTTGAATGAAATATTAATGAGAAAATTATTATAAAAAAATTCGATATAAAAACCAACGTTTTTATATGGTGGCAAAGTATATTAAAGAAAATTATTGAAATATTAGTTAATTTTAAAGTTAAAAATAACTAACAGTTTTAACTCAAAAAGAGACATTTGTGAGTGTATTAAAAAAATCATAATATTCGTAAAATTAAAACATGGATTTAAAAGTTTGTAAGTCATTCTTTTAAAAAAAATGGGAACCAGAATTCAGAAAAAATTGTGATACGACATGGCGCCAAATATTGGAATCTTTCTTTCTTGTGAATGATTACTGACTGAAAGTCAGCAACCCTTACTATCTCCCCTTAGTGAGTTTTGTGGCGTGTGGGGAGTGCCCCGTGTTCCCAGAGGGGGAAAGAAATTTTTTCCTCGATCCTAAAAGCACCGAGAGGAAAGAATATTTTGACATATTAAAATTATTGAAATATCAGTTAAAACTAGTCGCAAATGTCATAATATTGCATTGTTAGGCGAGTACGAACGATTCCCATAATTTCAAAGCTCTAGCTTGATGGGAAGTTGGTTAAATTAACGATCGAAAATTTGATGACACACACACACTCACACCAAATGAAATTCAAAAAAAGTTTCAAAAAATAAAATAAAATACACATATAATCATGGTAAAAACAAAAGATTTCCCGTAGACAATGTTCGATTTACCACAATATTTTGTCAAATTCATTTTTACAGAAAATTTATTAGTTTTGTAACAAATCAAACATCTATTTCAAAGAATCTGTATTTATTCATCTTAATAGACATTTCATTCAATTCGTATTTAAAGTATACTTACCATGTGGACATGATGGATGTTTTCTGCAGCTTTTTGAAATAACTTCCATAATGCAATGTAATTACTAAAACTCAAAATCACATAAAATATATTAACAGAGTTTTCAATTAATTACCGTTTATAAGCAGAAAAAAAAAATTGCAATAATTTTACAAACAACGAAATTTGAATTGTATGAATATTGAGTAACAAAGATTATTATTCCCTTTGGAAATATAAAACGAAATATTTCATTAGTAGAAACATTTTCATCAATCCGCTTTCAAACACGGCCCATGCAGTACAGATGTAAACAAATCTTTTCATTTTACTTCTATATATATACCATCATAAAAAAATATTCAACATAACCTAAGAAATATAACTAAATTACAAAATCCAATTTTATGGTCTTTCTTCTTAAAACATTTCATTGTGCTGTAAATAAAATATTCTAAAAAGAAACGTAATTTCAATCAAATAAGGATAATGTGTTATTTAAATGCTTCTTCTTGAGTAAGTTCCCAGCTTTAGTTTTTATT
Source organism: Nephila pilipes (assembly GCA_019974015.1). Lineage (NCBI taxonomy): Eukaryota > Metazoa > Arthropoda > Arachnida > Araneae > Nephilidae > Nephila > Nephila pilipes. Next base: position 183,454 of record BMAW01043682.1, on the reverse strand, counting down.
CACTAAGGAAACTGGACCATGATATTTTCTCAAATGGATTGATCTTAAGGTAAGTATAAATTTCAAAGGAATGAATGATTTAAATTTATGTTTCTATCGTACGTAAACTATATTATCATTAAAAAATTCTTATTAAAATTATCTTTAAGTTATAGTTAATAGTGTAGATTTTTGCCCGCCATTTAAGAACTTTAGCCGTAAAACTGGCAACAAAACTATATAGTCTGCTTATTTTGAAAAATTGCTGTTTAAAAGCTTTGTTTATGCATAACAAAAATAAATTCTTTTTTTGCTCAATTTGTGTAAACTCGGTGTTTTTATTATTTGTTTATATCCATGAGAGAAAAGATTATGCCATCAAATTTATAGCTACTGAGTCTCTCATGTCAAAATATTTATGTCATATTTATTGAGGGTAATGTATTAAATTTTAATGATTTCAAATATTTATTATAATTTTAAAAATTACTTTGAAATGTGAATATCATCCAGAATAACATCAGTGATGAATTTTAATGGGAAAATTTGGAATGTATTTTATATTCCAAACATAATTATATAATTTTTATCAATCATTTGTATTAATTACTCATTTATTACAAAAATATATGCTAGGATATAAATTCTAATAATTGCATGTGTTCTGCTCAGTTACATAATATTCCAAATATAATTATTCAGTTTTTTACGGTCATTAATAAAATTGTTCATTTATTATTTGTATTCTAAGAACAGCAAATAATGTTACAGTACAATAGAACACTTCACAGCATACTTTGAAATGCATCAGTTTTTAAAATATAAGGGGGTTTATTCTTCTGTTGAATTTTGATAAATGTGTAGAATACAATACAATACATAATATTTTTGGAAAATCATCTGATTGAGATGTAAACGGAAAGTACCGATCTCTGTCGCCAATAGCCCTTGTGTTGCTTCTTGTGCGACGTTAATAAAACCAAACCAAAGTACTAATTTCCTATTAGGAAGTAGGATCTGTTTGGCCATTACTGCTATAGAAGTTGATTTATTACTTATGTTGTAGAATTAAATTAGGTAAGGAATTCTGGAGATGAATCAAAAAATTTTATTCATGTTTAAAATATTTAATGATTAATTTTATGTGTAGGGAATAGGTAAATAAAGCATTTTCAGAAATTATACTCATATACTTTAAAATATAATTTTTGTAGTGATTTATCATTAATTAATTTAGATTCCCTTTTCATAGTAAATTGTTGGTTCTTCATCAGTTGGATTAAATAGAAGTCCCTGGTTCAATCAATTCTTTAGTAATATTTGTGTTTCTTGTGTCCTGTAAAAAATTAGAATTAAAATCAACTTATTTGATAATGTCTCTTTCCAAAATTTCATGTTACTTATATATATAACTGTGCTATATTTATGTTTTCTAAACTTTAATTCGTAGACCTTTTCTCTTATTTCTTGAGAAATCTGGAAAATTTTCTTGTCTCAGTTTTATGTAGTTATTATTATACAAGAATTCTTGCAAACTCTACTTAAACTATCAGACTAAAAAAAATTTTGCAGTTAATTTCATTACATTTCTACCATATTAATTTTTATTTAATTAATTTTATCTTTATAATGCAATCCTAAAATAATTTACTTATCTAGCCATGATTATCCAAAATTAAGCGATTTGCAATTCATTTCTGATTCAATGTTCACCCAACAGAAATTTGTGTCATTTTGGCTGTTAAAACTTCTGGAAAATTGGAAATAAACACTGCAAATAGAAGATATGATCAGTAACTATAAGAATGTATAAAAATAATACGACTTAATAAAAATTCAAATGTGAAACATTGTATCTGGTAATGCTTTCATTGGTTTTTCTGTGCTATTAGTGTTCAATTCCAGTATAATATTTGATTTTTAAAATAGTGCTGATCTTGTGTTATATTTGAATATCAATAGTCAAAGGATATCTGCATAGAGATAAAGAAAAAAAGATAAATAGGAATTTCGGGATTTCTTACAGAAAATTGTTCAAATTTTGAAATTCAAATGAAAAAACACCTCTATGTTCTGAACTTTAAAAAAGTGAACTTTTTTTTTCTATTTATGCTTAAATTTTTTTCATCGTGAAGAGAAAATCTGATTCCATTGAAATTAAATTTTGAGAAAAGAATGGAAAAGTCTTTGCTGTCTCTGAAAAAATTCCTCTTCGTCAGTGTTTGCTGACGAAGAAAGGAGTTGCGTTCCTATATAAGATGTTTCCTCCCTCATCAGTTTCAAGGGTAAAGAATTACAGGAAGCATTAAGTGTTCTAAAACAGGCTTTTGAAAAGTACCTATTTCAATGTATTACTACTTTGCAGGGTTGAATTGCCAACAAGTGATAGTCTCGGCTTCCTGAATCGGTCTGTTTTCTATTGCTCAAATAGTTAAGTTTATAGTTTTATAACTTTAAATTTGCTTTCTTCTTCTTTTTTTTAATTTTTCAATTCTACAATGAGTAAGAGGATAGTTGCTTTTAATTATTTTATCTTGGGTGAAAAAAATTCAAAAGTCAGTTTGAAGCAGACAAGTGTACATTAAATAACAAAAAAAATTGAATTGAAAATAGAAGTACTTATATAAAGCTCAATAATTAAATATTCCTCAGAAAATACTGAAATTGATATAAAAACGTTGCTGTAATATAAAAAACATGACATATTAAATTATATCAATTTTGTGCTAATTGATGAAGAAAAATTGTTATTTTAGTAAAATTTTGGATGCTAATAGTCACATATGTGTTTTCAAGTTCTTCATTTGGTAATGAAAAAGTAAAGAGGAAATTTCAAAGTAATTTACCATTAGGATAATCATGGCTCACTTTTTCCAAAATTGAAGAAGGAATTTACTGTAAATATTGTGAGTTTTTGCCCAGGAATATGTCATAAAATCAAACAGTTAACCCTTTGAACTATTAATTAAACAGCACTTTTGTTTCTGGTGCAAATGAACCAAAAAATTCCAAGAGCATCAAGACAAAAAAAAACATTCTTTGCTGATAATTTTGAAATAAGCCATAATAGATATTATTGATACTTCCATCGTTCAATGGAGTAAATAAAAACTTAATTCTATTATAAAAACAGTAATTTTCTGAGTCAGAAATGGACTTCCTTTAATAGGTCACTATGATTACAGTCAATTCAATGGAAGAAATTAAAGCAAGGAACATGACCATCATGATGGGAATTTCTGTCAACTGCTTGAATTCTGAATTGATGCAGGAAATGAAATGCTGAAAGAGCATTTAAAATAATTTGCTAATAATGCATTATTATATCAAGTAAAATGCAAATTGAAATTTTACATGATTTCTTACGATGAAATATTTTGAAAAAATTTCATTGAAAAAGTAAATTCAAGCAAATATTTTTCTATTAAAGTAGATGAAATCACGAATATTTCTCTGAAAGAACAAGTCTCTTTATGCGTGAAATTTGTAGAAAGTGAGGACAACAAGTTCTTACTAGTTGATAAAATTTTATAGTTTGTGTTTTTTATAGTGTCAATAATTACAACAAGGGGAGAAAAGAAGATAACACAATTTTGAAAACTTAGAAATCATTAGGCTTGCATTTAAGATATATAAGAGACCAAGAATATGAAGCTGCCATATCTGGAGCATTCAATGGTGTACAAACCAAAGTATTAGAGAAAATCTTATCGGCATTATATGCTTATTGCACTTCTCATTCTTTAAAGTTGGATGTTTCAGACGCATGTCAAATTAAAAATAATTGTAATTATGTCATTGAAAAATGTTATTCGTTCATGAATTCTTCTAAAAGAAATAGTGTTTAGTAGGATATTAGAACTGTACCTGTTTTCCAGGGAAAAGCATTGAAAAAAACCATCACCTATGCATTGAATAGAGCGACATAAATCTATTATGATGATGGTAAAATTGCTCCATCCCTTGATTCATACTCTTATGATTAATTGGAAATTGGTATGGTAAGGATTGGTCTGCTGGGGCATACATTCTTCTTTAATGTATTGAGAGTTCAAATTTTGTCATTTTATTTTTGATAGAAGAAATATTTTTCTTGTGTTGCCTTTATTTAGGATTTTGCAATCTATGGCGATGGGCTATATTGCATCATTTCAACTATGTGATGATTTTGTGAAAGAACACGAAATGATTCATTGTCAATCAGAGATGGTTTTTAATTTTATTTTCCTAAAATTAGAATCTGCTCTAAAACAAATAATGAGGAATGTAGAATTATTCTTCCATAACTAGCAATGAAACTCGTCATATTAATACTCCAGCAGAATCTCATTTTAGTATGACAATTCTTAATCAATTTTTGGATGCTGTATTTTTGTATTTTAAGAAAGATTCATAAAAAACAAAGTTTTTATAAGTACATTAAATATTTTAATCATACCACAGAATGACCTCATATCTGAAGATGAAAATAAATTAGAAATATCGAAAGAAACATATTCATCAGATTTGTCTCACAGTAGTATTGATATTCTGACTGCAAAATATCAGCTACTGGAAAAGAAGTTGTTGGCACAACAAACTAGATTAATTATTAAAAATGCTTTACAAGAGTGCAATGTAGATATTTCTCCAAATATCTATAAACTTTTGAAAATTAGCCATCTTGCCTGTTACAACATGTACTGCTGTAAGATAGATTTTAACTATGAAATATTTAAAAACTTACGAAACAGTACATCTAAAATGTGTTTAAATGGACTCCGTTATGTATATATGTACACCCAACTCTTTTTTTTACACAGTAGATATGTTCCTCAGAAAATCATGCAAAAAAAAAAAATACATGCAACATATGGTAAATTTGAGGATATATTCCACGATTTTAAAAATTTATGTAAGATGAAGAAACTCTAAAATATTTTCCCAAAAAATTATGCAAAAAAAGTAATAATGAAATCCATATTACAGATTTATAAAACAAAAATAATTCATCTTTATTACAAAAAAAAATAATTTAAATTAGTGTACAGTGAAAATTCCAAACTATAGGTACATACAACATATAAAATTTCTAATTGAAATTAGGAATGAAACTACTTACTAACAATTATTCATCGCTACTTGATAACAAGCGTGCACATTTATTACGAACTGGATCAAAAATGATATCATCAGTAGATGTGTCAGATATGTCTAGCACAACTGTCGGCTTCAATTCAAATGAAGAATTTCGTTCATTATTAACAGCCTCTGTTTTTTTCTTTTTTTTTCTTTTTTGTTTGCTGTTGTTTATATAATTCTTGATATCCTACTACACAAAACTCAAGATTACGTTGAAATTTAATGCACGCTCTATGTCAGGATCATGAGTAAGAAAATGCTTCATACTCGTAGAAAATTTCGAAACCTCGCGAATTAAATCAGCTGTTAATAGCTGCATTTCTTCAACTTCATCATTATCGACTTTTTATTATCATAAATTGTCATAAATTTGATCAAATCGTCCTCATCCAAAAGGCTTTCTAGCATCAATTCTTCGATGTCAGCCATTTGTACACTGTTAAAACCTTTGCAACTTATTGCATTTAATAGAGTTACAATTTCAGACATACAACTGATTTTTTTACTACAAAACTTCCTTTTTTGATGCACGTTGGCAAATTATTTTTCCAACTATCCTTTAAGGTCGATTGAAGTGACTGATGACAAAAGGAGCATGTGTAATACAATCCATAGTCGTAAACTTTCTCCATACTTCCAAAACAGTCAAATTTCTTACTTCCACTGAGTCTGAAATATATTTAAATGACACATGTATCACTGATACGTGTGGGCATAAACCATACATTTTCTGATTACACTGTCTGAATCCCCACCCCCCCCACAAAAAATTAAAAAAAAAATTGGAGGAAGGGATTCGTACTAGAAGAAAACTTTCGTATAAAAAATATTTTGGTGAACTGTGTTATTTCAAAATTGTGTCAAAAAAAAAAGTTGTGTGTGTGTGTATATATATATATATGAAAATATATCTGTAAGTGAAGAAAAGACTTATAGTTTGAAAAAAAAAAACAGATAGTAAATATAACTGCATTAAAAACTAAAAAGTTTATAATTTTTCATTTCATTAGACTCACACCATTTTAACCATTTTTTAAATTGTGACAATTTTTTCAATCATTGAAGGATTTTTATTAATTTTTCAGTGATGTTGGATTTCACTAATTTTGGTAAAAAGGAATTTTTGTTCTTATGGTAACTTTGTTATTTTTCTTAAATGATCTTTATTTTTGTAATATTTGTAACTTGATAAAAATTATATCAATTCTTGAACTGTTTTATATAGGAGAAAAGATTGATACAAGGTTTGATTATTAAATAATGAGACTGCTACAGAAATACGCATGTGCCAAATGCCAGTGGCCAACAGCTGTTTATTGTGAAGTCTTCTCTTTCAAATGCAGTGTTTTTCACTTCTATAAACAAATCCAAATTGCCATAGCCTTCATATGTATTTTGGTTTCACCAGAAATATGAAAAGTGTATTAATAGAGCAACAAATTGTTCCTAAATTTCACATGGAACTTAGAAAAAACACTACTGAAACTTATAATTTATTAAAAGAAGTGTATAGCAATGAATGTGTATCACATGCATGTGTTTTTGAGTGGTTTAAGCATTTTGAATGGCTGACAAGATGTTGAAGGTTATTCATGCCTGGGCTATCCTTCTGTGTCAAAAACAGTTGACAATATTAAAAAAAAAAGAAATTGGTAATCTGTTTCAATTTAACCATCGATTAAGTATTCGAGTGATTGCTGAGATTGTAGGAATTGACAGTGAATCCATGTAGCAATTTTAACACGCAAAAGTGTGTCTCAAAACGGTGCCTAAAATTCTCACATTTGAACAAGAATCTTGCAAAAATGTTTGTACTAACACTTTGAGTACTACTGAATAGGACCCAAACTTATTGGAAAAGATAATAATATGTGACAAATCATGGTTTTCTTTACTTATGATTTTGAAACAAAGCACCAATCCAATGCAATGGAAGATCCCTTCTTCACCAAGAGCTAAAAAAGCTCAAATCAGCAGATAAAAATTCAAAGCAGTGATGATTTTTTTTTTCTTCAATATTCATGGGATTGTGTATCTTCACTGGGTTCCTGATGGTCAATCTATTAATCAACATTACTACCTTCATTCTGAACTCTGTGAAAGAATTGTGGAAGGACAAATCATGGGTTCTCACCAAGACAATGCACTGTCTCATTCCACATTGTCTGTCAAGAGCTTTCTAGCCAAGTACAGCATCCCAGTGTTAGGCCATCTGCCTTATTCATTGGATCTTGAGCTGTGTCACTTCTGTTTGTTTCCTAAGGTGAAATCTGCATTGAAAGGAACAAGATTTGAGTCTGTTGAAGCTGTGAAAGAGTAAGAACGGCATATGTCCTGAAGGAGCTGACTTAAGAAGGCTTCCAACATTATTCCAAACAATGGAAGATTCACATGGAACATTGTAGGAATAGATGAGGGATGTATATTGAAGGTGATAATAAGTAAATATATATGAAATCAAAATAAAATGTTTACTGCATCAGTCTTGTTATTTAATTGCCAAGTGGTAATTACTAACTAAATAAATTTTTCCTTTAGTGGCAATGATGATTTTCACACCCAAAATTAATTTCTGGGCACAAAATAATATCTAAATATTAAAGCATTTATTTCCAAATAATCAAAAAATGTTTTGTCTTAATTTATTGAATAAATCCTCCCATTTACATATATTTGTCACAAAAGTATTTGTGAAATAAAAATATCAAGTTCAATACTTGCAAATTATATATAGATATTTATCACTTCTGAAAGGGATATGTTTGATTATTTATCACTTGTGCCCAATTTATAGGAAAGTACCTCATTCTTTTTTAGGATATTAAACTTGCTTGATTATATATTTAAATAAGCTTAAGCTTGTTTAGTTTTATTTTTAAGTTTTATGGTATAGACATGTCCTTTTGGATATTTTATTCATCATTATTTTTAATCTCAGATTTTTGTGTGTGTATCAAGTTAAAAATAGTAACTAAATAATAATCCAACTCTCATGTTATTATATTGAATAAATTGAAAACATGAGTACAAATGGTATGTACAGAATTTTTCTTGAAAAGGAAGAGTTTACAATTTTCTTGTTAAAATGTAGATGGAAGCATTGTTTTTAGAAAACAATTTAATAATTATAGGATGATTCTAGGTTAGGGATACCTACATTCGTGGATTGATTTGCTGATAAATTATGATTTTTAGCCTCTAATTTTTACTCGTAATTTGACAAATTATATTTTAAACTATAATATGTTTTTTCTACTTGATAGCTTAGCTACAGTTTCACTTGTTTTAATAAAACAAGTAATAGTACAATCACAAATAAAATCATGGAATTAGTTGAAGATGTATATCCATGCAATAAAAACAATACACATATTATGACTCAAAATAGAAATTAGGAATGTTACTGACTTTGAAAATTCAGTACGCGTAATTTTTTTGACATCTGCAATTACATCATCCATGAAAATGAAACTTAACTTGATGATCAAAGCAAAAAACAGAAATGTAATATGGTAATTCGTCTATGGCACACACACAAAAAGATAATATTCTTAAAAAAGAAATTGGATATTTTCAACAGGAAAATATAAGGAAGAATTATATTAAAAGAATATACAATTGTTTAATAATTATTAAGCCAATTGATGTGGAATGTGAAAGAGTTTTGTTTACAGTAGGATTACTTAGAACAAAAATTAGCTCTCAATTGTGAAATCTAAGTATCGATCAATTATGTTTTCTTATGTGCTTATTTTTAAAATGTGTTTACAAATAAATACAATGTTGAATTATGTAATTTATTTCTATATGCTTTTGGCTCAACATACTATAATTAGAGAATTTCTGGTAATTTACAGGCTTGCTAATTTTGTTTGAAAATTTTACTGAATTACTAGTAATAGAAAAAGTTAGTAAATGTACCAACATCACTTGTGAGTGAATGTATATTTAATACTTTTTTCATAATTATTTTTATTCATGATTGTGATTTTATCTTTTAGCTTAAAGATGGAAGATTCACAAGTTCCCATGGAAACTTCACAAAAACCAAAGTATGAAAGAAAATGTGAAAGAGAATTTAGAAAATTATTAGAAAGTGATCCGAAAAATATTAGAAAGTATGTGTTATTTTTTATATGTATTTACTTTTGCTTACTTTTATTTAATTTGTTTTAACTTGTGCTTAATTTGTTTAATGTTTTACTTAATTTGCTAACTTTTTTCAATATGTTAAAGTATATAGTTTAAAGATAATCTCATATTTTCAACGTTTTTATGTATTTCACTTGGTGTGTGTGTATCAGTGTGTCATCAAATTTTCGATCGTTAATTTAACCAACTTCCCATCAAACTAGACTCTGAAACTTAGGGAATAATTCTTACTCGCCTGACAAGGCAATATTTAGACTGCGACAAATTTTGACTAATATTTCAACAATTTTTTTTGTTAATGCATTTAGCCCAACCACTTGGTACGATTTCAAAGATTGCCAAACTTGGCGGGTTTTTTTTTGGCTTAACATTGAGAGGAACGGGTTTTTTTTGGCGTAGCGGACCAGGGTAGCCATATTTGGCAAAATACCGCCACATAATTATTTTTAATAAACTTTGCCACCATATTAAAATATTGGTTTTTATCTCGAATTATTTATGTTAAAATAAATTAAACAATTTAAAAAGGAAGGCTTGAACTTAGAGTAAATAATTGAAGTATTATTTTAAATTGTCTTTAGTTTAATTTTTGTTGTTATTTTACCTGAAGCTAAGTAAGAGTAAATAACTGAAGTATTGTTTTAAATTGTCTTTAGTTTAATTTTTGTTGCTATTTTGCCTGAAGCTAAGTAATTAACATGGGTTGTTAAATATTTAATAAGTTCAATGAATTATTATTTTTTACCATTTGTTGTTTAATTTTGCTTTTACATAATTTGAAATTTTAAATATGTGTTACTCTTTAGTCAATTTTTTCTGTAAATATTCTTTTCAATTATTTTTTTTTTTTTTTGTCATTAATGTACAGAATTTTATTTTAAAGTGTGCAGACAGAAAAAGTGCAAATTTCAGTTGAAACTTCTAATGAGCCAAAATATGAAAAAAAATGTGAAAGGGAGTTCAGAAAACTATTGGAAAGTGGAACTGGTCAGCTGATAATCTGTAAAAAGAAATCTGTGTCATCTGAGAATGTGAAAAAGAAATTTAAAAATGACGAATTAAATGAGACCGAGAATTCTAGTTTGAGTGCTGGCTCTGATTTTTCTGCCTTCCAGAGGACGACTTCAGAAGATCTCAGTTGTGCTGAAATCTCGAATTCTGAGGAAAATCTTTCTGTAAGATTTTTGTTAATATTATGAAACATATCTTTTTTTATGTGTATACATATCAGAATTTAATTTTAAGTCTAAAATTATTTGGTTTTAAAAGTTGGAAAAAAAGCATATTTTGTTTCGTTAAAAAGGTACAATTTTCAAAATAGAGTGATACATAGAAAAATAAATTTGCATCATTTATACTCTAGTGATTTTTCATTTAAGAAATAATAGTATTATTATAAAGGCTAGAAAAGTGAAGAAAGTTTATAGTTAATGTATTAACTTGTAAATAAGCAAAAAGAGCCCACAAGATGCTGATTTAAGTAGAAGAGCAGTAGGGCTGAGTAACTATTTAAACCTATTTGAATGAATATTAATATACATCTGAAGTTGCTTTTTCCAAAATTGGTCATGAAATGCTTTTGCATATATATAAAAAAATTATTATATAATATTTTAGCTTGATTAGACAACCTCAATTTCAAATTGAATCGGAAATAAATAGCAATATTCTAAGCAAGACATTTATTCCAGGTCAAACTAGCAATCCAGTCAATTTATTCTAAAACTAACAGAATACACCAGAATAAAAGTTTCCAAAATATTGCAGTAAAATAATATATGTAATCACACTGTTTTAATCTGTAGTCAATACTTGAACAATTTCTTTAATGTATACATGTTAAAGTTATGTTAAATTCATAGGTAACAATTTATATTCAGTCAGTAAAATAGCTTTATATTTTAACATGCAAAGTGTAACAAATTTGTAAGCAATATTAATCATAATATTCTCAGAGATTATAAATTAATTATTTCTTCAAGTTTTTGGTTATTAATTTATTTATTGTTCTTATACTTACAAAATGCTGTAGAATCTGCAAATTATATATCGTACATAAACATTTTTATAATTGAATGCAATTTTCCAGAAGTATATTTGAGACTATATTGATAATTGTAAATTATAAGATTGGCATAAATTGTATAAATTAGTTGTAAAGTTGCAAAAAAAGTATAGAAAATTGTGTTGTAATAAAAGTAACAGTAAAATATATTTTTGTAAAAACTTATAATTAATTATATACCATACATTCTCCTAAAAACCAAACTTAATGCACTGCGAGTGCAAGATGTTTAAAATATGAAATCTCATTATATAGATCATTATATGTATCATTATGTTATGCATGTTAACTCTGGGTTCAAAGGGCTCAAGTTAGGATTGTGTGGAAGTTTGGATAGTGAGGTGCAAGAGCTTAGATATCATTCTTGTCACTTGACCCTGGTTCCCAAATACGAAGTCTGTTGCTAGTAGCTTTTATGTTGCTTCTAAGTGTAACATTAATAAACAATCAATCAATCAAGTTAAACTTTCATTACTTTGTGTGATATAGTATTTTCTTGGTAATTTTACAGATGTTGACCTTGAGTACTGCTGGTTTACAGGCAAATCACTAAAAAATAACACATTTTATTAGTGAAAGTTATGTATTATTGTATAAAATGTTATCTTTTAATCTATAGTCACTAATAAAGGGTCAAACACACAAAATAACTTTAAAAAAAATGTACAGTTTTGTATTGATTGCCTATATTATTCCAATGAAGTAGAAAGCATAAAATGATTTTTCATGACTTATAAGCTTGAGTAAAAATGATATATTTCTGACAGTGTTGGAAAGGCGAAGTGTCGGAGTACAGAAAGAGCTCTATATTTAATTTTATATCTTGATTAAAAAAATTGAATCTTGTTTTCTGAAAATTAGTTTATTCTAAAAAATTTTAAAAACTTAAAGCAGTTATATTTTTTGATGTGTTTTGTGAATCAGATGTTGTTTATGTAATGTAAAATAAATCAATAGTATTTTTTATTTACAGGCTTCTTCTTTTGTTAAAAACAAAGAAAATATAGACTTAAAATCACTGTCTAAACTTTTGATCCAACACAACAGTCCTGAAGCAAGATGTCAAAGGTTTAAATTTTACGTAAAATTTTATTGAGTAAAAATATTTTAATTGTGTTGATGACTTTAAGACATGTTGTATTATATTTTCTGTCTTATATATATCTTATCGTAAAAAAATTAACACATTTTTATTTTTGTGAATCTATTTAACACTCAATGAAATGTTTTTTTTTTTTAAAAAAAATTTACAAATATATTTAATTTTATGTGTTATGTATTATTAAACTATTTGGTAAAAAAAGGAATTATTTTCCTTTAAAAAATAGCTTTAAACCATGTTGTAGATTAGTAATTCTCAAATGGTGGTGCAGATAAAGAAAATGGTTATGTGGGGTCATACAGATAACAAAAGAACATAATTTTAAAATATTAAAAAGAAATTAAAATATAGTGAGGGTTTTTTTTTTTTTTTATTAAGATTATGGGTTGTAACCATGTCCTTACTTGAAAAGGAGAAATTGCTGAAGCTTGCATCTAATATCACTGAAAAACCTCTTCAATGGCAGGATGGTGAACTAAAAAAGTTGTTTTGTGCTTCTTATGGTAAAGAATACAACAACTTTTCTGAACCTACCATAATTTATCTGTTTTTGTGTGCTAGAACAGGGTCTATTGAATGGGTTTTTTTTTTTTTTTTTTTTTTTTATGTTTATATAAAAAAAATAAAATATAGAAGCAAATTGAATGCAGCTTTGGATTTGAGATTGTATTTATCCTCTTTTGAGCCTAATTTTTCAAAATTTTGTGGTTGAATACAGTCCCATATATCACTTATTATTATTTTTTTCTTTTTTCCAGTCTTTGTGTTAATTCATTGCTTGCCTTAGAAATGAAAAAATTTACACTGTAAAAAAATATACTATCCAATTTCAACTTATCTATTGTTTTTGGATAAATTTTTGGAAACTGTAATGGGTGAAACAGATTATGAGAGCTGCTTGAGGTAAACTGAAAGGAACTAAGCGAGCTGAGGGTACCTAGACTGAAACAGGTTGGGAACTGCTGCTTTAGCACAATGGCCTCCAAATTGGGATACATAAAGTGATACTTGGGAGTAAGCCAAAGAAATAACCTCACAATCACTTGTGAGGGTATGATTGTATATCATATTGATCACATTAAATTCTAATTCAAAATATAAATTCATTATGATTTAATTATGTTTGTATTGTTTATAATAAATAATTGCAACCACACATATATATATGTGCATGTATATATTATATGATATGGAGTGCAACTTATTTTTGCCATAGGAATATGCAATAAAAAAAAAGTTTGTAGATTGCTTCTTTAGAAAATAGCTGCTAAATATGTATGTATATCAGAATGTTATAATAATTAGACTTTACTTAATTCCTTAATATTACACTATTTATTTTGTTCAATATTATATCATGAATTTTGACTAAAACAATGATTTAATATATGCAAATTAGAATTTTTTGTAACCAATGCAATTTAATTTCAATCTCACAGAAAATTTTATTTTCACTGCTTTATTTATTTTCAAAATAAAATTATAAATTTTTTAAACTAATATAAATATGTATTCTATATACGAGTAGTATAAAAAATATTAATTTGAATGGTGCTTCTGTATCTTTTAAAAAGAATTTTTAACTAGGAAATGAAACAGTTTTCTAGATTTTTCCCATTTGAAAAATAATATTCATTCATTATGTATTCTATTATATTTTTAATTGTTTTATTGTGATAACTTAGGAATTTGGACTTATTTTTATATGATATTTTTTGGCAAAATATTTTACAGTGTTATTAGTTTGGCAGTATTTTGCTCTGAGAATCTTTCAAATACACAGTTGTCCTCTGTTTTGGATGCCTTACATTTGTTATCAAATTCTCATGAATCTGATGTAAGTATTAAGTTTACTTTTCATATTTTTTATTGTCATGTTTTTGCTGTTTATATGTATAACTATTTTAAATTTTTGTTTTTGCTTGAAAATGAAAGTAGTGCTGAATGTGCATGCATAATTAAACTAAGCTAAGAATTAGAATCTAAATTTCATGAATAGAAGAAAATTATTTGTAGGAAATATAAAATATTGTAGCTTTTCTGTTTATGATGATATATACAGAATTATTTTTATTGAGAGCTTGCATCTCTGGTATATTTAGATAGTTGAGTATTTTTAATATGTTTTTAAGAAATTGTAATTCATTTTTACTGGATGCTGTAACATCATGAATTGATAAATTTAAAAGTAAAAACAAATTTTACTTTTAGTTTTGCTATGTTTTATCTCATATAATTGACTTTGCATGCAAAATTGATATTTTTCGATGGCATTTTTAATGCAAATTCAGAATTTTTCTTATATCATTAGATTATTGAATTTCAAGTCAATTATGTTTAATTTTAATTTACAGGCATATATACAAATTTTGGATTTTACGGAATTTTTTTATTGTAAACGCATAATTTTATATCATGTTATAATGCATAAATATGAGTATTTAGATTACAATTTATAAAATAAATTCAAACATGAATAGTTATTTTTGCATTATTTCTTAATTTTGCAGATTCTTTCCATATCTCATTCATTACTGCTGCTTACTCTGACCAAGAATGCCTTAAATTTAGATCAAATAATTTTTCTAGAAGAAACAATTCTAAAACTTGCAAATTCTGTGATGCTGAGCACAAATGAGCTTGGAAATAAATCATTTGAATCAAGACTAGGGCTATTAAGAGGAGAGAAATATTTAACTGCATTTAAATTGTGTCGGCAACTTTTTTTAGAACGTAATATAGATATTGATGCTCTTGATGTAAGTGGTATTTTTTTTATTTATTGAATTCAGCAGTTTTTTTAAAATAATTTTGAAATGTGAAGTAATAACTGTAAAACTTTAAATTTTTGGTTTTAAAGCGATGAATAGTTTTGTTTGAAAATTTAATATGTATCCTAAAATGAGCAAGAAGTTTTAAATTAAAATAAGTAATGTATGTCATTCAGAAAGTTTATTTATTGGTGTTTATAGCAATTATATAAAATTATAATTGTTTTTTTTAAAAATTTTTACTGTTATTTAATTATTACAATAAAATTTTGATAAGGATGTAGGTTTTGGGCAATAATAGTATTAAAATCTTTTCATTCTTTAGGTCCTTACTCTATGTTGTTCATCATTAAGGAATTTATCTAGCAGCAAAGTGGGAGAGAAATACAAATATAAACCAAGCACTTTGAACTTTGTCCTTGGCATGAGTGAGTTTCTTTAAGTGATAAATCAATGTATAAAAGATAAGCACATGAAATATATAAATTTTTCAAAAAAGGAAGGCTGTCAATTCTTATTAGAAATTTAAAAAAAAAGAATTATTTCATAATTTTTTTTCTAATATTGCATTTAATGTATTCTTTATCTAATATACATATTCAATCTACATTTAAACTAGTTTGTCTTTATTTCAATACAAATTTATGTTTCAGCAACTGTTCATTTGTAGCTCTTTGTAAGTTATTTTAAAAAAAGACAAGAGAGCCTTGAACATTACTTTCTCCATGAATGCAATATTCTGTAAAAAGTGTGATATTAATAAAATCCAGTGCTCTCATTCTCATAATTTGCAGTTATAGCCCTTGTTTTGTTCTTTAATGCTCTCCATAAAAAGAACTGTATTTATTTTACTGTATATTTTTAAAACTCAAATATAAAATATATAAAAAAATTTAATGAGTTTGTGCTTAGTTAATTTTTTAAATATATAAATAAATAAATAAAAAAAAATATTTGCCTGCATTATATTGCTTGGAGTGGAAGTGACCCATTGTGAATTCTAGCTTTGAATTTATTAATTCTTACATTTTTCAGTATATAAAATGTATCCAAGAAATGTAATACAATTTTTGGGGGTGGGGGTGGAATAATATTTAAAGTATAATTTTTTATAAAATGGATAAAATAATAGGTAATTTTTAAACTGAAGTGGCTTTTTAGAAACCTGCTAAACCCATAAAAAAACCCAGTTAATAATTTTTTTTGTAATTTTTGAATAATAATTCATTATACATAATAATGAAAAGATCTTAGAGGAAAAAAAATAAAAGGCCCTTCTGGAGTTATGAATTTCCTTCAGTATGAAATTTTATGCGAAACATTACTATTTATTTTATTTTGAGATTTTGAACTACAGTGAACTTTATATCTCTTCTTTCCCCATACCTCCCCATTCCTCTTACCCATATGGTGACGGGGTGTGACAGAATAGCCTTATTGTAGCTCATGCATGTCGTAAGAGGTGACTTAAATAGGAACCTAACATCTGGGGGTATAGCCGAGTACCCTGTCCCTGGGTATTACATCAAGGGACTATAGGGGCTTGCCTTCTTTAGGTAGATATGGGCATTATGACAACGAGGTACCCTAGTGATCTTTTTCTCTTCCATGGGGTTTACTGTCTTTGGTAAACACAAATGACGCACCCCCAGAATACCCTAGCTATCTTCTTTATTTTCGACCCTTCTTGTCTACCAATTTTTTTCACTTGTCTAGATCACAGTTACATCTTGTTTGGCACTGTATAACCACATCTGGCTCTTGTGCCAGTGAATTTCACTCACTCACCTTCATCTCTTTGTGAGTGCATATATGTATAAGATATTTATTGCTTTTAAATCCAATCCTTAACAAAGCAATTTAGTTTTAAGTTCTTAAAAAAGTTTAATGTAAAAAAAGTTTCATTCTTATAATTTTACTGTACATTGTATTGAAGGGATAGTATTATATGGATATGTATTTTATTTTATTATCTATCTATATATACATATATATATTTATATGTATGTATGTATATGTGTGTATGTATGCATGTATGTATGTGTGTGTGTGTATATATATATATATATATATTATACATTTTTTTTGCATTTTTTTAATCATTGAACTCTTTTGGAATTTGGATTTCCCTATTCAACCTACCAAGAATTATAGATTTTATTTTTGTACATTTTATTGCTGAATTCTTTGCATCTTTTAATCATTGAACTCTTTTGTTATTTGGATTTCCCAATTCAGCCTATCAAGTCTTAAAGGGGGAAGGTTGGTACCATTAAACTAGTTTAACCCCGCTTATTCGGTCCTCAGCCCGATATTGCTTTTTGACTTGCTGGGTTCCATATTTTCATTTATTTTTTCTTTCATTTTTACATTTCTTTCTGGATTTTTGTCTTTTTGAATGTTTTAAATTATTCTTTCATAATTTTTTAGTATATTATACATATACACACACACACACACATATATATATAAATGGAATTTGTGATAATAGTTTTATTGGTTGTGAAATTTCTGCAAAATATATATTCCTGACTAGTGTTTTAAGATAAATCAGTCCTTGGCCAAAGATAAATTCTGAATAATTTACATGCTACACCTTTTATGAAACATGTATACTGGAATGTGTAGAAATATCTTGCTATTAGAATGAAAAGTAATTCTTTGATATAAGTCAATTTTTTTGTAATAAGCCTGAACATTTTTCTTCATATAGAAAATCATATGTGGTCATTTTTTTGATTTGTTCTCAAATTATTTAGAAGTTAAATCTGTCTAGAATATATATATATATAAATAAATAAATTTAGAATCAAACTGATTGTTTATTATTTTAAAAATTAGCATTAACTGTATTATATTAATTAAAAACTTCAATGTCATCCATGTCACTTGACCAAGGTTCAAAATTAGAAGGTCTTTCTCTAATAGCCCCCATTTTGCTTCTAAATATGATGCAAATAAGCACTCCATCATTAAAAACTTAAGAAGTTTGTAATTTGTTGACAGTGCATATATTGAATTTTGTTGTTGGTATCTTATAATCTTTTCCAATTTTCTATTTTAAATTTATCCAAATCTTAAACCAAACAAAGTGTTTCAAGAGTGCTGGAACTGTTAAATTTCTTTTTCATCTTTTTTTACTAATTTTAGAATTTTAAGTCAGTCATTTTTTTAAATAATTTTTACAATAACAGCTGGAAAAGCAACTCAAGAAATAGTATCTGAAAATCTCATTGAAGATGATGAAGAAGAAAATAGTTGCCACATTGTGAGTGCTCCATCACATATGGTTAATCAATGTTTAGAAATTTTACAACATGTAAGTATTTTTTATGTTAAATGCATTATTAATTATAGTTCTGCTGGATAATTAATAATGTAAAATATGAATATTTTTTTAAAGATTGAATGCAGTAATTTTTTATGAAAATTATTATTTTTTCATTAATTTCTTTCCTTTGTTTTTTAAAGTTAACAATTTTTCACATAGCACTACTTTAAAAACACTTGCAAATAAAAAAGAATCTGAAGCAATGAAGAAATATTTTTATTTCAGATAATTTTACTTATTAGTTAATAACATCATCTAGGAACTTCATATTTACCAACTTACACTAAATACATGCATAAGAGATATTTTAGTTGCAGTTTGAATTTTAGTAGAATCACAATATATATCACACAATCAATTTACATTGTTTATCAGGAAATTGAATTAAAAAAAAAACTTGTGAATGATATTGCAATTCCTTTATAATGTATATTTGAGCGATACAATCTTAAATATTTTGAAAAATAAAAGTATTCAACTTGTTGTTAATTTATTATTTGCCTTTGGAATAAAATTGATGTGTTATTGAATTTAAGCATTTTGTTTTTGTTGTCTAGTAATGTCAGTTACTGAGTTTAATACATCTTCCTTAAATGTGTGTGTATGTTTTTATTTGTTATATTTCTTCAAATACTGCAATCCATAGCTATAACTCTGTTTATTATTGTTACTAAATTGAAAGCAATCAATGTTGTCTTTTAAAAGGTCATTTGCTTGTATTAAAAATTATGTATGTAATGAATATTATTCATAATAGCATATTTGCTCAGTAAAAAGACATTACATCAATTTATTTTAATATCAAATAATGTTTAAGTTTAGTTTAATCTTTAAATCTAGTTTGCAATTTTTGTGTTTTTCAGATGTTGACTGTGGATCCAGATTTGCCTTGCAAAACTTTAGACCATGAAGATTTTTCTTTACTTCATTGTCTTACTAGGTGTGGAAAAAAATTATTTTATTCTTGCAAAAAATAATTATTCTAAACTGTACTACCAAATATCATCTTTTATGGATCTATGCTCAGTGTGTCAAATTATTTTAAACAACGATTGATTTTTCATACAAAATGCTTGCAAAGTATTGTTAATGTGTCACATAAAGGAAAAACTAAACATGGGAAGAAAATCATGCATAAGGTTAAGAAAGACATGTTTTGATGAAATGTGAGTACTGTATGATCAAATGGCATAAGATGTAATGTTTGAATTAAAACATTTATTTAAATGTGAATTGTATTTTTCATTGATAAATTTAACTTTAGTTTCAAATTGATAGATTATATACATTCTTTATACTAATCTTGTTGTAATTAAACTTATGAAATCTGTTTTTTTTTTTTTCAGGCTGTTTGGATGGTGCATGTCATTCCTTTTCCAAAAAGATCTATCTGAAAGCAACTGCCAAAATATTGAAAAATCATCATCATTTCACCTTGCGACTTTAATCTCCATTTTGAAAATTTTATCTATTTTATCTTTTAATCCAGGTGAGAAATGAACTTTTTACATTACTGACAATTATTTCAACTCTATTGAGGCAAAATTATATTGTTAAATTTTTTACTGTTTTAACCATGCATAAATTGTTCAAATCAGGTGTAAAGGAATTCGTAAATAATTGTGAACATAAAATAATAACTTAAATTTTAGGAGTTTTGAATCTAATTATTATGATGTCCAAAATTAAGAGAATTAATATATTTCATTGAATTCCTTGAAAAGTACTGAACAGTAGGTAAAATTATTGCTTCCAAACAAAAATGCAAATTTTTAGTATTGATTACGTAAGCATACATGTGCATGTAGGTTGCACATTTTGAGGAAAATGTTTTGTAAGCACACACATGCCAATTTTCAGATTTCATTAATTTGCACACCTCAGTGACTTTAACAATATATATATATATATATAAATTGCGACATTTGGCGAAATTTAAAAGGAATGGTTAAAATGATTTCCCGCCAATATTTGGATAATGAAAAGAGGTGGTGAATCAAGAGATTTGAGGAAAGCAATCTCTTGTAAAGGCTTCTAAAGACTTTTATGTAATGCCCAACATTATGTGCAACTTGGGGAGACAGTGTAATGAGACCAGATCTATAGAAAGATGGCTTAAGCAAGGTTATTCAGGAACCCCAATGACAACCAGTAAAGTTTAATATTTATCCAATACAGTAATGCTTAACAGGAGTACAACAGCTTTTCAATTGATTAAAGAACTTCTTGTGCCATTGGAACCCAAGTTTCAAATGTTATTCTATCCATAATGCTACATGAGAGAGGTTTGTTTGCAAGAAGTTCTTCTGTTTCTACCCAATTAACTTTTTTGCACAGAAAAGTCCATCTGGCATGATGCAGAGAACATTAATAGTAGACCAAGGATCTAATGTTAATGTTCTCTGCATCATGCCAATCAGTAGGAGACTTCTATTCACTGATGAGTCTAGATTCATCCTAACCACTTATTCTCAGCATATCTTCATCTGGAATGAGTGAGTAACCTATTTATGTCGTCCAGCATCCTAGTAAGAAACGAGTATAGCAATGAAGATTTGATGGTCTTGGTAGATCTTGTTGGATGGGCTTACAGATCTCCGTCTTTGACAGAGGCTCTGTAACTGCTGTGAGGTTATATCAATGAAATCTTAAAAGTCCTGTGTTCACCTTTTTCAGGGTGTAGTTGGCTATCATTTCAATTTTATGGATGACTATACTCTTCCACATAGCTGAATTCTGATAATTTGATAATTTGAATGAATTTCTGATAATTTGATATTCGCCAGATGGGTTGGTCAGCCAGATCTCCAGACCTAACCCTATAGAGCATATTTGGTTTGCTCTTGAGAAAGCAATTACAACTTGCCTTCTTTCTCCCCAAACCATCCTGACCCTATAAAAAGAAAACTGATAGAGAAATAGAACTGTTTGCCTCCGGGATTCATGAACTATCTCATTTCCTACATGAATTAATGTTGTGAAAGCTGTTTAACTGTAAAACTGGATAATACTTCCTATTAAACAATTTTTTTGTATGTGGGTATTTCATCATGTCTTTCTTTTAGATTCTTCTGTGCTGTTAAGCTGAAAATACAATATATGCATGTGTACCTTAACTGTTGCTTGATATTTTTTTTCTAAATATAATGTCACATAATTTTATTAAAATCATTTCTATACTTCTGTAGATAAGTGACTAAAAGTGAAAATTTTCTTAATTTTGAACATAATTGTACACATTACTTAATTAGCAAGCCTTTATTAGGCATCCATAACAAAGAATAAATTTACTTTTTGTGTGTGTGTATGCAATCCTAACTAATAGTCTAATGAACCATTAAAATAATTTCTATCCCTGTATTTAAAAAAAAAACTTTATTTTTACATTATATAGATAGACATTATGTAAATAATGTCTATTCCTAGAGTTTCTGATTTAGTGTAGAGACATTTTTAGGTAAGGGAAGCAAAATAATCAGTTAAAATGTTTTCATTCAGGAACTATAAAATATCTCCATCCATTTTTGCATTACAGTTCTTTTTTTCATCTGTACATACCTTGCATTTTGGAATGTGTATATTTTCTAAGTTCTCGATAAGCAAAATTAAATGTTTGGATTTAAAGATACATGAGGAAATTGAAAAATAGTTTTTAATAACTATTTTCAAGTATGTTTAAGAATAAACTATTTTTTTGTGAAACTAATGTATACAAATAATGAAACTAATATCTCATTAACTGTAAATGGATCACTAAAAATAATTTCTAGGATTTCATAATCAAGTTTTTATTGAAATATGTAATACATAAACATTCTTTTAACTATTTGCATATATTTTGCTGGTTTTCAACAATATTCTTTAAAAGTGGCTTTGGTGAATAAGCCACTTTTGCTTCAATTGATCCAATGGCAAATGTTTACTTTTATGTTGCATTTCATTGATTGATACATATACTGCTATTAGACAGCAAATAATGATGATTTCTATACCACATATGTTATAAACATATATGAAATTCATACATTTGTATATACGTAGTAGAACCCAATTCAGTTGGACCCCCATTGACTTGGATCTACGGATAACCCTCATCAGTCTCCATGAAGAATTTTTGTAAATGAAATTTGATAAGCAATTTGCTAATATCCATGACAACATTTATTTGTTTCATTCTTATATTTTAGAATATATTTGTGTAATCTATCAACAGCTGTGAATGTATGAAAGAAAAGTGGGGGTGGGTACAAATATTCTATGAAAAGTCTATGAAACCTTAATTACATCCATTATCATCAGTGACATAGGGAATATGGTGTTACATTTGTCTAAATGGAAGATGCTATAAAACAAATTTAATTGCTCTGTTGTTCATATAGAACACATCTTTATTTTCTGTAATTATAATTCATTCTCAATTTTTTTTAATATAGAGATGATTTTCTGTAAGTATGTTTTCTTTTTGTTCTTTTCATTCACTTAACCAATGTGAAATGTATATATCCATTTACATTTTTTTAAGTTTTATCATTGCACTTTTGTGTGGAATAGATGTGAAGCAATTGTTTGTTATAGTCTTCTTACACAATGCCCTTTTTTTGCAGATCAATATGATTCTTTTACAAATATTAAAGGATTGATGGAGAAAGTAATGATATGCATTTTGAAAGCATATTATCAATCATCTGAAAAGCATTTTGATGTTCTTGTCCTCGTAAGTTAAAAATTCTTTTAAAAAAAATCATAATTTTATATTTTTTTCTATATTATTTTCATGAAAATAGCTATTATAAATATTCATTTTCCTATATTAAATGAATTTAGATTAATGTAATTTTAGGTTAATATATTTAATTTTTTTGATAAAATATTATATATTCAACTTTTTTTCTAAAGCTTTTTTAAATGCACTAAATATTTTTAAAAATGTATTTATTTCTTTTTTTTTTTTTACTAATATTACAGGCTCTAGAACTGATGATAAACTTCTTTTTAAAAAATAAGAGAACTTTTGTATTATTGTGCCTCAAGAAATTTCAAATCAGTGGCTGTGAACATGTTCATTCAATTGAAGCATTATTAAAGGTAATTTGTCTTTTTGATGTATTTATATATTATTTTAGGTAAATAATAAATATTTCACTATTATTTATTTATAATTGGATTGAAGCTTATTTTTTTTAAAAAAAATTAGTATCCAAAAGTGTCTTTATTTACTGTTTAAATTAATATATGATTAAAATGCATAATATTGTAATGTTGTTTGAAGCTGAAATTGTTAAATTTATGGAAAATTTATTAATTTTTAATTTCTATTTATGTAAACCATTTTTTTTAAAGTAATAATGCATTATGCTCTCGCAATTGTATCTCATTTACTATTATAACAAATTAGCTATTTTATAAATCAATAGAAATAATTTTTTGTTACATTTACAAAAATTAGAAATTGGAAACTTGTCACTAAAATGTTGCCATAAGACAGTAGATACCTTCTACTCAATTCCTTAATTTTGTTAAAAATTGATGTGTTTTTTTTTTGTGTTTTTCCTTGAACATCTATCTATTCCATCTTACATGCTGATACATTACTGATAAAGATGAGTTGCATCATGTCTGAAGATTTTATTTATTTATTATAACTTCTACAATATTTCATTTTTGAACTACTTTGCATCAGGAATTTTTTAATTAAATATTTTATTAATTGAATTTATTTTAAAAAATTGCTTGCTGTAGGTAACAAAATATGAAATAATTTAGCAATAATAAAAATAATAATACATTATTTGTGAAATCTTGATTTGTATCTGCAAAATATTTAAGTTTTGTTACTTAACTTTAATTGATTCACAAATTTTATCTTATACTGTTAATGAACCCTATATTCAGATTTTGATAATGTCCTGGAGAAATATGAGTATGTGTGGAGAAAAAGGGAGAATTACAATTGACATTTATTAAATGTTTATGCAAAAACGTTTTTATTAATGTGATGTAATATTTGGAAATTAAAACTATTATTAGATATAAATCTCCTAATTAAACTATTATTAGGAGATTTATACTAATAATACTTAAATAGAAACCTCTATAAATATTTACTATAGAGACTCTAACAAAGAAATCAAAACAGCATTTAGGACTATCCACTGATTCATATATTCAGGGATGTCTTTCTTAAGGCCCATGAGGGCCTCGCCTTTGAGTGGGTCTT
Organism: Nephila pilipes; assembly: GCA_019974015.1. Classification (NCBI taxonomy): domain Eukaryota; kingdom Metazoa; phylum Arthropoda; class Arachnida; order Araneae; family Nephilidae; genus Nephila; species Nephila pilipes. The sequence goes on along the minus strand of BMAW01043682.1, from coordinate 158,716 downwards.
GTCTCTTTCTCTACTCGGCCTCTATAAGATCGGGATCAGAATAATTTTAGTCATCAAATATTATTCCTGGGTATGACTGGTTGAAGATATTTTTTTCTATATTAAATATTTCTATTTACAATGTTAATCAAAGTGGCAATGACATCAGTTCATTAGCATCTTCAAGGATGCATTCATTGATTTTCAAAAGGTTAAACATACTGTTGCTAGATTTATTTTGAAATAGTTTTGTAATTTTGTTCAAAAATGCACTTGTATTTCTAAAGATGATTTTCTTCAACAACCAAAATGATAAGACACTGTAATTTAAATTTAATGAACAAAGTTTCTTAAACTTATATCTTACTGTTGATTAAACTGTCTTCATTAACTCATGATTTAAATTAATGTGGAAAAAAAAAAAGAATTATAAATCGTTCTTAGATAATGCATAAAAATTTGTAAGTTTTTTTTAAAGAAAATTCAATATGTATTTTAGAGGTTTCTGCTGTTACAAAAATCAAACCATTTATTAAAACCAGGTAATTCAATGTCACACAGCAAATGAAATGTAACTTTTTATTATCTTTTTATGTAATAATGTTTACAATAAATATAAATAAAATAAGAACTGATATAGTTAATGTTCATATTTTTGATAACCCTTCATATATCTCAATAAATATGTGTGGTCTTTGGCTTTTACATATGTATGCATTTCTGTTTTAGAGAATGTATGGAATCTTACACAACTAATATATTGTAAAATTATATGTGCAATATTGAGCAAAATCAATATATTATATTCACATGACTTAGTCATTCTTACTGAGAAAAGGTAAAGAAGATCTCAATCTTAATTTGTTTCTTAGTTTTATTACAATGGTAACTGAGAAGTCATTTAAACATGACTTTATCAATCAGTATACTTTCACATTTTCTCATAACAAATAACTTCTAACTTATTATTAGTTAACTTAATATATTCTGTGTTACACTCTCTAATTTGGTATCAATTATGAATTAAGGTTATTTAATGCTGTTCCATTTTTTTAAACTGTATGTTTTTAGTGGCTATTAAATATATTTACGATTCAGACCGTTCTTCAATTAAAAAAAAATTGACTTGTGATAAATCATGGTGTAATAGATTTGATGTAATATATGGCATTAATGAAATTAAGCAGAAACATAATAAAAAGTTTAATATGATTAAAAATCAGTCTTTATTTTATAGAGTATATTAGACCCAATTAATCCAGTTACTTAAGTTAATTAATAGTAAATTAATAAATTGTGTCATGTTCCAAAAAATCAATGTACAAAAATAGCTGGCTTAAATAGGCTCTAAACACAATGTGGTATATGTGAAGACTAAAAATTAAATCAGTTTAAGAAGTTGGCCGGATTTGGATTCCCTACTGTGTATGATAATAATTAATATTTACCAAATATGTCTTTAAAGATCTGACTACTTGACTTAATGTGAATTTAGTTTAGTGTAAGTAAAATTAGAAATAAGGCATAGATAATGTGCCATAGTATAAAATTACACTTAAATGTTTTCCCTTTGATCTGCTGAAACAGAAATAAGATTTTTATGTATTTAATGTTTGAATTATTTAAAATTATTTATTTGCTACATTCTTACAGTTAAAAGTTACATTTTTTGTCTTTTCCTCTGTGCAATTTAGTGCAATTGAACTTAGTGTTGTGATCATATTTACTTTAAAATTTTCTTTGATTCATCTAATAATTTTTGTAATTTTATTTGAGTTGTTAATTTATTCAAAATACTTGTTTCATTCATTAGATACTTGCTAATAGTTTGGATAAAATAAATGAAATAAAGCAAAAGTCCCTTAATCTAAAATCAAATGACAATCAGGATCAAACTGATGAGGCTGAAAACCTTGAAGAGTCTGATATGAAGTTAGGTAAGTTTATATACATAAAGGTGTGTGTGTGTGTGTTTTTTTTTTTTTTTTACTTCTACTAACATGAAGATATAATAAGACATCATCAGCTTTACAAGATGATCTAAATTTGGCTTGGTAGACAGTATGATAAGCATTTTTACATTTTATTTTTCTGATTTGCAATATAAAAAAAATTAAAAGACTGTTATGTAAAAATGCAATTTTGTAGTTGTTTTTTTTTTTTTTTGAAACCAATAATGCAAACATAGTGTGTGTGAAAATTTAGATAAAGATATATTTAATAATAATAATAATTAAAAAAAAAAAAAGAGCATCAGCATTTTATATGGTGGACAATTTTATTCTAAGTATAATGTACCAACTTCAAATTTTAAAAATTTATGATGTTTAAAAAAGAATTATTACTGTCTACGAGATATGGTATATATCAGAAAGATGCTCTTCACAATAATTTTAACTTATGTCTGAGGTTATGAATTTATTCTTTTCCATTAATATAAAATATGTATCTGTATAATATAAATTTTATATAATGTATTATTTGCAGTATGTCAAAACAATTTTTTTTCTTTTCTATTGTTTTTTAGCTGAAGTATTCCTGATAAAATGTTTTTTTCAATACATTAATTCCATTCATATACTTAAATTTAGGTTGATTTATATATTAATAAGGAATTTGTTTTTTTAGTTTTAGAAGCAGCAGATGAAGATATGGAGCTTAGCACAATAGTATCATTCATCAGTATCTTATTAGCTTTTTTTATGGACACAAAAGTGGTATGTTGAAATTTTATTTTTAAATTTAATTCTTGCATATATGTGTGGATTACAAAGCTTTTTGCTTTTAAGATATTGTTAGCTTCTTTTATTACTTTAAAGTGGTCAAATTCATTAATTAGTTTGGCAAACTACTAATAAATTCTGCAGTTAAAATTTTATATGCAAAAAAAAAGGTATGAGATCTTTAAAAAATTGCATCATGGAACAAGTTTGCATGTGTAATATGTAAAAAGTTTCATTTATGTGTTTAATTATCATTTATATCAGGTTTTTATTGGCAACAGTGATAAATTGTTTTTATTTTACATATTCGTAATCTTTATTAGAGGAATTTACTCTGTTAAAATGTTATTAATTTCATGTTGCTCCTTTTTCCTTCTTTCTCTTATCATGAACAGTAATTTATATTATCTGTGCTGATTGTTAGTTTGATTATTCATAATTATAAAAAGAAATATGTGGGAAACTTGGATGTGCATTTTATTATATTATTTGTATACTAAACTGATTAGCAATTCTTTAGGTAATGTGTACAATTTTTTTCTATTTTTTTTATAAGTTTTTCATTTTATGCATTTAATTATTGTGTATATAAGGCTTTTATTGGCATAATTAACAAATTGTTTATTTCTTAGTTATTTATTCGTAATCTTAGTTGAATTACTGTTTGGTTTTGGGATTTTTGCCTATTGAAGTTGGGATGATTGGATCCATGGAACTAATTTAAACACACTATTCTTGGTCCGAATTCTGAGACAGGATTTGATTTACATTACGTATCCATTTTTGAATTTTTCTAAATTCTTTCTTTTTTTTTTTCTTCTTGGGATATGCTTTGTATGTCTCACAGTAAAGTTTTGATTATTTAACTTGGTTGTAATTTTTAAATTCCTGGTTTTATTTTGTTTTGAATTAAAATTTTCATGTTTTATATGTATTCTTGAATTTCTGTTATATTGCATTTAGTAATTGTATGGCTTTTTTTACATTATAAGACTTTATATGTTTTAAAATTGTAATATTTGTAACTCGAATGGCTTGTGATTTTTTTTTCCCCGGATTTTTTAAAATTGTTATTTGTTTTAAGGGGGACCAGGTAAGTGAAATTTGACAAAAAATTTGATTTTTACTTTTTTGTATAATTAAATAACTTAAACTTTTATCTTTCCATCAATGTATCACCCTTGTTTATATATGTATGTGGTGTGTATAAAGATTCAAGGTAACGACTACTTATTACACACACAGTTTATTTTCTAACGTAGGACAGAACATTAAAACAAGTTAATTAAACTCATGTAATCATAGATATAGCGTCAAGCACAATTTCCCTGAATCGTCTTGTTCAGCGTCTTGATCCCTCGCTCCCTCAACATCTCTTCTAACTCTTCCGAATCTCTCTTGAAGCACTAGGTGGCACTCTGGGAATGTCATGGCTGTCAGCTGAGATGGTAGATCAGCAGATCTTAGATCCCACATATATAATAAAAAAGCAGTGTTGACGTTTTCATTCTTAGAGCACATCACAAATTGTTCACTTTTTAAAGAGCTAACAAATGTAAGCAAACCTCTCTTGTGGCATGGCGCCTCATTTTATGCTTAACATATATTATTATCTCTGTTTAACTTTTCTATTTTTCTTATGATGGAAGAATTGGTGACCATAAAGTTAATTGCAACTGTTTGGTCTAGTTTTTCATTGTTTATATTGTTCTTTGCATGATTTTAAACAGTCTTTGTTGTTCCATATTCCTTAAGACTATCAAACATTTAAAAGTATTTTTTCTGGATCTTGTCCTTCACACACACACTTGGATTGCATAATATTTTCTTATCAAGTAGTATTTTACTGTTATGAAAGAGTTGGTTAACTTATTTAGAATGCCTCAAAGTAAGAGTATATTTAAAAACAGTAAAAGTGCCAGAAAGTCAACCATCAGTGATATTGAGACTGTCATTGAATCAAATGATAATGTTAGGACTGAAAGTGTCATATTAAGCTATTGTTTCCTTCAGAATAATGAATATGATAAAAATACAGATCCTAGAAATTGTACATCTGGAATCTTTTACGAAATATATGATTACTCGTTTTGATATAGAGTTTGGATAAATTTTCTTCTTGCAGAAACTGTAATGGGAGCATAACTATTCAAGTTAAAAGAAGAATAAACTTAACATAAGAATTATAAATCTTTTGGAAATGTTGGATCCCTGAATATTTTCATTTGTTGTCAAGTAATGAAATATTATCTAATGATGAATAATAACTCTGTTTCTTTGTATCTGAAAGCTGATGTGGTTTTCGTCGGGTCCAAGCAAAAGACTAAACATATGACCACACCAAGCATATGTATGGTTCTTTACCAATAATGGAAGTCATAAAGCTTGCATTTAAAGGTTTAGCAAATCTAGAGCTTCTAAGAAAATGTGTTTATAGGAAAATGCATAATCTTAATGAATCTGTGAACAGTGTCATCTGGACTCATGTACCAAAAATTGTGTTTGTTACTACTGAGACTTGGTGTTTTTGACACTATTTTTTGCTTTATTGTTGAAAATATAACAAAGTGCCATACTTTATGCAGAATTGGAATTAATCCTGATGAAGTATGGAGGAATCGGACAAAGAACGCATTATCGACAGAAAATGGAAATTATCTAAATATTAAAAAAATGCCAGTAAAAGAAATACAAAATGGAAACTTGAAAATTCTTATGAGGCTAAAGATGGTGATAATCCTTCATATAAAGCAGCACTTTATTTTAAATTTATTTTCTTAATCAAAAATAAAAGTATCAATGAAATCTTTAAATGAGATTTTCTCAAAACATGGATTTTTCAGGTTTAAATATAGTTGAACAAAACTATTTTTGTCTCAAGCTTTAAAATTTTATATCACGTACCCCAAATATTCACGAGGTACAGTTTTTGTTATTAATTAGAGCTTCAGTTGGAATAAGTTCTAAAAAGTTCATTAACCAATCCATGTATTTACAAAAATGTAATCAAGCTGCTGAGTCAGTCATCCATCCTTCTAAATCTGGATATCAAAATTTCTGTTTTAACCTCTTTGCATAGCATTAGTTTCATTGAACATTGGTGAAAAAATGTTTGTGATGCTTAAACTTCTAATTTTTTTCTTCTAGCACATTCACTCTCTATGCACTTGGACCCTTTTCAGCTTTCTCCATTCACTCTTTCTTGAAACAATGTTTAATGGAAATGACATTTTCTTTTGCAATAAAAACAGGGGTTTTTTTACATGACCTCTGTGAATATTTGTACAGAGGGTCCATTACAGTTCCACGACGTTAAATATTTACTTCATTCCACTCAAGTTTTGGTTCACTATGCATCTGACATGAGAAAAGCCATTCATCTTCCTTTTTCTGCATTATTCTTCCTGATTCACTTATAAGTTGGTTTCCAGTGTAAAAAGTTAAAACTTTCATTTTCTATACGTTATAACAACTGCACTAAGTTATCATAATCTAATGACAGTTTCCAAATCATTTGGAAAATAATGAGTTGCTTACTCATGTCAAAATTTGCTTCTTTAATTTATAGTTTTTTTGCCAATACTCATTTGCAGAATATCCCTGTACTTTTTTTGCTATCTATATATTCATAAAATTCATCAATTAGATCTGCAGGTCTACTCTGTGTGTTGACTCAAAGTTTGTTTTCAGAATCATCCTGGCAACTTTTTTATGAGTAGTATTTGAAATTACAGTTACAGATATTACAGAATTACTATTAGGTAATAAATCTGTCTCTCCTGAAACACATAATACCTAGCAATCATGGTTGATGAATAAAACTTTCTTATCAACTTTCCAAGTCTGATAGTTCAATCCACTATACTTTAGAAATGTTAAATAATTAGATTTTGTTCAAGATGTTAATGCTGCTCCAGAATTATTATGTAGTTTAAAAATTCAAACTTTCATTCTTCAGGAATAAAGGTCCATAACAATAAAGAGAATGGTGAAACGTTTTTCCAAAAAAATTGTTTATTAAAATGAAATATAAATAAAGAATGAAAAGAAAAAACAATATCAAAACAATGACTACTTTCTCTGTTTCATCACAATTTAACAAGCCTCTCCTTTTTATAGCCACATTCAGGCACCTAATTTATACTCTATACATCGAACTTGATGTTATAGCAGTGGAGCTATGGAAATTTACATTACCACACATGATGATGCTACAATGTCTAAGAGTGATATCACAAGTGATTACTTATCAAGGGTGCCATTGTGAAACCATGCATTACTAAACTGTTTGGTAATGGGGTCTGACTGTATTGATTTACTTGTGAAGTAGTATTGCTGAGTTAATTTAGTTGTTTTCAATCATTACTTTATAATTCTTTTCTAAATAACTGATTTACAAATTAGAAATAATTTTCTCAGATTCTGTGGTTTTATTTTGAATGCAAATTGTTTTTCAGTTAGTTGTTTATTCAATATGATCTGTGATTTATCTTTTTTATATTTATTTATTTATTTTATTTAGAGTTTTGTTGACTTTATTCGTGAAAGACTGACTTCAGAAAAATCAAATGAAGCTATTACTGTATCCAAAAAGGTTCTCCAATTTGCATCTATAACTGTAAGTATATTTACCTTTTGTGTTTTAAAAATCCTTTAAAAAAATTCAAAATTTTCACTATTTTGAGATGAATGCATTCTTTTTATCTGCTTTATCTCAAGCTTTAAAGATCGTTATATTTTTGCATCTCATTAAAGATATAAAGTGTTGATAGCAATTTTGTAATGGTTGAATGAATGGATAAAACAATTTTTTAATTGTTGAAATTTAAAAAAAAAAAAAGTCATATAATTGAATTCTTTTCTCATAATACTTTATGAGAAAAGAATTATGATGTCTTAGGGGAATGTTTTGTATTATTTTAAGGCAATTTCTTTCTAACTGAAAAGAAATACATTTACAGTTTCAAAGCATTTGAATGCATAAAAATGAAATAAAACTTGTGATATGATTTAATGCTTAAAACTCTAATTGGATCCAGGAAGATCTTTCCAGAAGTTTGTTTTGTTAATTTTACCTCAGTTAAAACTGTCTGTTTGACAAGTAGATTATATTATGTAATATTTGCAACAAGATAATTGAATATGAATAGTAGAATATGTGAAAAAAAAGTTAGAATAAAATTATTTTGGCATTTCAATTAATACAAGACCAAGTCTTATTTTTGGAGAAGCACTGTATGTATGTATGCATATATACCAGGTAATTCAAAATAAATATAACGATTACAAATGGCTTTAACTATTTATGGAAAAGAATTTATCAATAACATTAGCACTGAATGTAGAGAGAACTTCAAAATTGCTTTATGTAAGGTGCAGCAAAGCGGAAGCTTATGCATGCGTGAGTTAAAACTTTGCAACACCATGAAACCTGTTCATTGAGGGCGTCTCATTAGGGAAAATGGCAAGTTCCGTGCAGAAAGCATTCTGCGTGTTAGAATTTAACAATTGTCATTCTGTTATCACAGTGCAGAGAAGATTTTGTTAGCATTACAATCAAGAACCTTCAAATGCGAATAACATATGTAGATGGCATCAGATGTTTGAAGAAACAGGATATTTGTGCAAAGGGAAAAGTAGCAGAAGGCCACGTGTTTCAATGGAAAATGTTGAAAGAATTCGGCACACGTATGAATTGATGGGCCTGAGTTGACCCTTGATAATATATAAAGCCACAACTTACATAAAGCAGAGTGAGACAGACACTAATATTTAAAAACACCATTTTATTTACATTTTTAAAATGAAGACAAACATGAAAAAAATGCAGGAGAAAATACTTTTAGAGGATGCATATTATATTTTTATTTTGTTTACTTTTTTAGTGCATTGGGAAATGTGCAAATATTCTTAATCGGTTTCTAATACAGAGAATATTGTCTAAATTTTGGAAATATTTTTAAGTAATGCAAGTTATCTAAATAATATTTTTTTTTATATCTATTTAGGGTGGTATGCCTGCTACCGGTATTCTTCTTCTGAGGCATGCCATTAGAAAATTAAGTCGATTATATCCACCTACTTGAATTTTGACTTGAGACTGTGACAAGTGATTTTTTTTTATTCTCATTGACGATGTTTGTCTGATTATGTATTTTGTAAGTGTGTCATTTTCATGTAGTAAATACAGTGTGTATTTTAAGATTCTCTGACTTTTATTTATTTCTTTATTAAATTTATTTGAAATTGGTTACTAATAATTATTATACACACAAAAATATGGATATTACCCTCTTCTATCTTTCTAATATTTTCTAGGTGGAATTCAGTCTCTTAAGGTGCGAATTTAAATTTTAGTCTGTGTGTGTTTTAATCAAACATGCAAGATTGTTAAAAAATAACTTTGGGAAACTTTGAAAATTGCATATATTTAATGTAGAATGTAAGGAATAAAAAAATGTAAGCTTAATATCCATGTTAAAATGTAATCAACAAACTTTTGCATGTTATTTTGATGGTTATGTTTTACTTTCTATTCAATGTTTCTCATGAATCTAGTTTTAAAGAATTTTTTTAAGATTTAAGCTTCAAAATTATGTTAAATGGATTAGATTGATTTACTCTAATTACGTTTTGAAATGACAAATTGTGAACATATATATATATATATATACTGCTGTTTGTAGAAAATGCAACACCATGAAAGAATCATC
>BMAW01043682.1:42605-139301 GCA_019974015.1 Nephila pilipes | reverse complement strand
GGTAGCCACATTTGGCAAAATACTGCCAAATAATTCTTGTCGCCAAGGGTGGTTGGGTTAAACTGCATTCCAACCATTAATTTACCGGATGAATTAATTAATTTTAGTTAGTTTTTACGTTTTTATGTATTTCACTTGGCGTGTGTCTGTCTGTGTGCGTATCGGTGTGTCATCAAATTTTCTATCATTAATTTAACCAACTTCCCATCAAGTTAGAGCTCTGAAATTTTTGGGAACCGTTCTTACTTGCCTAACAATGCAATATTTAGATATTTGCGACCAGTTTTAACTAATATTTCAATAATTCTTTTTAATAAACTTTGCCACCATATAAAAACGTTGTTTTTAAAAATGTTGGTTTTTATCTCAAATTATTTTTGATAGCTCAAATGAAAAGTAACTATTGCCATTTTGTAATAAATAAAATAAATTAGGTTATTTATTCCAAGCTGTCATTCAAATACCTTAGTTGATATTTCAGTTTTATGTTTATTGCATCTATTTTTATGAGGTGGTGGTGACTAATTAAATTAATTCTTTGAACATCTTAAATTTTAAATGAAATATAATTAAAAATATTAAAGATATATAACTATTTGAAAATGAATATAAAAAATTCATATATATATTCATTTTAAGAATCTTTGTATGTTTCATTATTAATATTATTTTGTAACTTATCGCCTTTCGAATACTCTCAGTCCTTAATAATTTAATTTAATGATGAATTATATAATAATTTATTTTATGATTATTTTAAAATTAAATAATGAGCTATTATTGTATATATCTTCTTTTCCTTTTCTCGCTATTTTTTTTTAAAAAAATTATAAATTTTGAGATTGCTCCCTTTTTTTAAAAAAAAAAAAAAAAAAAATTGATTTCAGGAATACATTTTCTCTTTCAGTCATGAAATTGGAATTATTTACAAAAATTAGATTTGAATTCAATAAAATTCAGAATATCTTAGAGAGTTCGAACTGATCAATGAATTCTATTGAAAGGGAACCATATGTTCTTTTATATTGATTAAAGGTTTAATTAGATGTGATTTTTTTAAAATTCAAGATTGTTAAAAATTAATTATGAATCGCATCTTTTCTTTTTCTCATTTAATTAGTGTAAATTAGAGACTCATTTCAGAGTACTTGAATATTGCTTGAATTTATTAGTAATCAACTATATTCTAATATCTGTTTTTTAAGAGGAATTTATAAACGATTGAATTTTTATCTTTTTAAATAAAATATATTTATTTATTTGAACTGTAGGGTTTCTTAAAACTTAGAATTCATTAATGTATAAGCTCTATGGTTCTATGTTATCTCATACTTTTAATTCATTGTTATGATGATTCAAAGTTATCAATTTTAAATTGAAATTACTTCTAAAATTTAAAGATAAAAAAAGGTATTTAAATAAAGAACACTATAATTTTATATAAAAAATGATTAAGGTGAGTTTTTATTGTATGATTTAAAAAAAAAAATATTCTACGCATTCTTTGATCGCATAATTTTGTGTCGATTCTAAACAAGAAAAAGTTCATTAAACTGTAACTGCTTTTAAAGATTTTATATATTGCATTAAATTCTGAATTGAAACATTTCATTAATTAACGTATTATTTCTTCCTAAAATTTTGTTACTTGTATTTTAAAAAATTTCTAAAAAATAATTACCAAATACTCGTATATATAAAAAATGTTTTCAAATTTCCTTGAAATTTTAAATTAGCTAAAACTTTACGGGATATATTCCTTTTTCAGAAACCTTTCAAAATATTTATTTGGCAACGACTTTGGTATAAATTTGCACTTTATAAACAATTTCGAATTTAAGTTATGCTAGCAGAAGAAAAATACAAAGCCATTAATAACAAAAAAATAACTTTGAAACATTATAAACATTTTACTTATTTATGATAAGAATTGATTGGATGGTACACGAAAATAATAAGTAACGTTATAATTAGATTTTCTTTATAGGAAATTATATTTATTATAATTTAATAAGCTTGTTATATGCAATTACAACGCTATAATATGTTCAAGTTCTTTTTTTAAATATATACAATGGAATAGTAACTACGAAAAAATAGTTAAAATATAATAACATGTTTGATATTCTGAACAGTAAAAGGTTAATAATCATGGTATAGGTAAACGAGTATATATTCTTTTCTCTAAGATTGCTATCATCAGTTTTGTATTCTTGTCAAGATAACTATTAAAATGGATTATAATTTCCTTTTACGTGCCTATACTTCCTTTATAATCTGTCTAAGTAACAATTTCCTTTTATTCCTTCGCTCTAATTTATTTGTTAACGATTTTATCAGTTATTACCTAAACTTTCTTTTATCTTATATCCGCATTATTTAAACTTATAAATAATTATCTTTAGGAAAATCATTAATCTTACAAATTAGGTTTGAACGCTCTTTCTTAAGAATATTAAACACTTAGATTTCATATTTCTTGGTTTTCCCCCGTGTCTATTTAGTCTTAAGCGCCATGCATATGTGTGTATAAGAATTTCTTATTTAAATATTTTTTAAAAAATAAAATTTTGAAGGCTACCAGTTTTAAAACTGATTATATCGCAATTTTTAAATACACTGTCTACGATCACAAATTAATGAAGACAAAATCTCGACAATCAGGTTGCTTTTTTTTAAAATTATAAATGAGCAAAAATGTGGAAGAGAATTAATCAACATGATGGATAATTTTGGAAATTTATCTGATACAGACATCTTAAGCTGTAAAGAAATGTATCTTTTCTGTGTATTTTGCTCATATTTTTATCAATACAGAATTCTGGGTATTTCGGTGTTAGCTAATCGACAGCCAAATCAACGCGCCAAAGATCCTTTCAATGCTAACTACGCTAAATTTCGTAATTCAGTCTTTTATTTTCGAAACAATTTTATTTGACTTAAAGCTTTTTTTATGAAGAAAGTGAACTTTGTTTTATTAACACGTGCTTACATGTTTATGTTTTGAGAAAAGGGCGTCAACAAAAGTGCGTGGACATAAATTAAAGGATACATAGCGTTAGATTCAAAAGATTAACATTAACATATTATGATTATAATAATAGTTTGCTTTTGCCTGTTTACATTGTTAATATATATTTAATATTTTATCGTTTGCTCTTATTTTTAATATTTAATTTAATAATTGATTTTTTATGGCAGAACTGGCTGTTTTTTTTTTTTTTTTTTGTAGTTAACATTAGCAATGTTAACTACAAAAAACACGTCTCGCCGACGGGGACAACTGAACGCGGCAGCAATCAAATCAAAATTTACTTATGGATCAATGTTACATTTATTACGGCTCCGATTAACAGATTGCAGCACGTAATGGAAACAATAATTTACATTAATGATACTATCTGTCTTCAAATACAAGTACTTTTTGAACCACCCTAATATTTTTAATAATGTGGGAATCCCTAATAAATATGAAAATTGTAGATTGGTGCTTGAAACTGCAATATGATACTCACCCCCCTGGAGGCTTACTTTCTTCAGGTAAGTAGTGATTTTTACCCTTTCCCATGGGGTTTACTGTCTTTAGTAAACACTAGTATCGTGCCTCCGGTATACCCTAGTGATTCTTCTCTATTTTTGACCCTCCTTGTCAATCAATTTGTATCTTTTTTACATTTTTTTTCAAACGTCTAGATATCATATCTCTTTTTGGTGCAGCACAGCTATATCTGGCTCTTGCGCCATCACTCACTCACTCACTCACTCACTCGCAATAGTATTCTCCTTCTTGTAAATACAACCAAAATATCGCTGTATATTATTGCATGCAGTTAAAATAAGTAAAGGAAGTATAAGACTTAATTAGTTGTCATTGAAAATTTAAAACAAAATCATACTCTCTCATGTATTCCGCTTGATATCTCTTCCACGAGCCCCCTATCTCCTTGACTTAAGGCTCCCGTCTACCCGCCATTTTGATTTCGTGGACGTAATGTTAATCCTATGGAATTTCGACTTTAGTTCTCACATCTTTACTATTTGATCAATTTGAATGCAATAAAGTGCATTTGAAAGAGCAAAAAATAATCTATGCTTCTGTGGAATTACTTTTTTCCTAAGATTTTTAAAAATATTTTTATTCTTATTTTAATTATTCGATTTTGAGCTTTCCGGTCTTTAAAGAACATTTTCAAATATTTTTAAAAATCGGAGGAAAAAAGTAATTCCACAGAAGCATTCATTATTTTTTGCTCTTTCAGATGCACTTTATTGCATTCAAATAGATGAAATAGTAAAGATGTGAGAATTCAAGTCGATATTCCATAGGATTAACATTAAGCTGACGAAATAAAAATGGCGAGTAGACGGGAGCCTTAAGTGATATCTGCGTACAGTGGACCGAGTGTATTAAAGCGCGTATTTACAGTATTTCATAAATAAAATAACTAAATTTGGGGGAAATAACAAATAACGATATTGTTAAAACAATATAATAATGGAAGTTTCAGGGAATGATAAGTGCTGTTGGAAGACAATTGAAATATCTAAGCAATCTGATACTCGCTCTACCCATTTTGAAATCAAATTACATATACGAGTAAATCGAATATTTTCCAAATCCAAACAATCTAGACAGGGACAGCCGATGATCGTATCGATGGCAATCGGTTGTTTTCTGCAGCCAAGCATAAATATAAATATTCTTAGGTCACTGGTAGTGCGCCACCAACTATCATACTTATTTATTACTTGTGTACTTTCATTTTGACAAACTACGTGTCGTAAGCTTTTGCGAAGGTAGATCATGAGAGAAAAGAGATCTTGTCACATAATTACTCTTACACGTGCGAGTCCACTTGATTTGGGTCGATGAACAACTAAATTGTAGCCAAATTCAATATAATAAATTATTATTTGCTGAAAAATCGTAATTCGATCTCTAGAACTTTTGTTCAGTGTATTCGATTGTGACGTTGATTCTAGGAACTAATAGACTATCTTAACGCCTTCGTTTTAACCGGCCATTTGGATAAGAAAATGACTCATAATGCATTAGATGCTTGGAGATGTAACATGCAACATTACATCTCCGTGCAATATGCTTGACGCTATTCGAGGCCTGTGCAAGAAAAGCAAGGGCCAGTACAATTATAGTGAGGGGATATATAATTAAATAAAAATAATAATCAATAAAAGTTCTATGCAAAATTTTGCAAAAAAAAGATTAAGCCACCCAAGGTGTGCTTTTTTTTATAATTATTATTAAATTATTCAATTTTATATAAGAATTAAAGTAAACAATGAAATCTCGAGAAATGAACAATAGTAACCTTTTCCGATATTAAAATTAAAGGAAACAATAAATTATTAAATTGAATATTATATCAGCTACGTATAATCAAAATTAAAGCAAATGAGATAAATTATTCAATTGAATATATTTAAGCCAAATGTAATTAAAATGGAAGCAAACTATAAAAAATTGGAAAGTGATCAGATACGCCAAAAGTGATCCACCTAAAACAATAGCCCCTTAAGTGGCTAATAATAGTAAATCAATATTAAAATCATTTGACCCAAAACATTTCAAATTCTTGAGGGGGAAAAAAGTCTGCCTCGCAGCTATCTTGAAATTCTGAATAATGTTATTCATTTTCAGTCATATCTTGATTCCAGTTTACGTATAATTTGAAGTAATACATAAATCTCTATAAGTAAATAAAATACTTAATTTTTATATTTATTTCACTTTAATCCGATAAAAAAAAATTGGAGGAAATTTATTACATGTTTTTGAAAATTGAGTTCATTAGTGGTGAAAGCAGGTACCAGACACATATTACATATATTTTATTTCAATCTAATAAAAAATTCAGTAGAAATTTATTATGACGTATTTTTCAAAATTAATTTCGTTACTGGTGAAAGCAGACATAAAAAAATATACGCAAAAACAAAATAAATTTTTGAAAAGTGGTCTGGAGCGGCATTTTTGGGTTAACTAAAACATAAGCATTCTTGGGTGGCTAAAAACTGCCGAAAAACAAAACGATACTCTAAAAGTAAACATTTTGCTGCTGAATTTGATCACACAAATGAGTTGAGTATTTAAAATTTACAAATAATTATTTAAAACTCATTAAATAGAATGCATTATTATTCTTTTTCTATTAAAAAAGGATGTTATGTCGCGTGTTTGTAAATTGCAAAAAACATGAACTGAGACAAAAGAAAAAAAAGCTTATACAAAATAATTAACTAACAGAAAAATCGCGTTTTATTTTTCCGATTTTTTTTATAGAAAAAATCGTCAATAATATCCTCACAGTTTACTTTCCACGGTAATTCTGATTCAATAAATAGGATGGCTACGATAGGCAAGTGTTCATGGTTGCGACAGGCATTGTTTCAATCGTGGGTTGGAGTTCTGATTCCACTAAAGACCTATTGTGTAGAGGGGCTCAGAGGGTTCACGCGGTGGGATAAATTTGGAGAAAAGTGTGCGCCTCGTCATGTGTCATCCTCGTTGTTTGACAGTGGTTCAAAAGTACGAAGTCCTTCGCCAGTAACCCTCGTGTTGCTTCTGATTTGAGACATCGATAAACAATCTATCGATTAAAAAAACAGCTAAAGAAAATATTAATTTTTTACAAATGTTAGGTCTTAAACATTTTTTTCCCCTTACAATTTTAAGAAAAAAATAAATAACCGTATATAAATACGAGTTTAACAGGATATGAAAAATAATAATTTTTTTTTCTAAAATCTTTACAAATTATTAATGTTTTATGGTATAAATTAAAGAGTTCTTCAAGAAAAATGAAGCGTAATTAAAGTATCAAGTAATTAAATACTTGTATTTTTAAATATCACAAGAATTGATCGCGGCACCTTGCGTGGTAGTGCTATTCGTACCACGTCACCTACCTGCTTGCCTGGCTTTAGACTCTACTGTTGAGCGTTTTGTATTATTGAACTAGAGCATACTATTGACGTTATGATTTTGTGTGTGCGTGTGAAAGAAAGAGCAATGTATGTGATTATTTTTACTCTGTTATTGTACATTAATAATGAACGAGAAAAAATGTACAAACGAAATGAGAGAAGCAGAAAAGAAAGAAAACGCTACGTAATTACGATGAACCATGAATAAATGTTCATTAACATTTGGAAAGAGATGAACCAATGAAACACTTCAGTTGAGATTGATTGATTGTTTGTCAACGTCGCACTTAGAAGCGATATTGATGGCGAACCTCGTAATTTTAAACACTAGTCAAGTGACGAGGTTGACATCTGAGCTAGCACCTCCCTCTCTAAACTTCCAAACCACGCCAGTTGGAACACTTCGAGCCTCGACAAATTTAATGTGCATCAACCTCGCTACACGACGGGTAGGTTCGAATCCACGACTCGACGGAAACAACGTTGGCCGCAAGTTCGCGATTATGACCACCAAGCTACCGAATGAGAGAATGAAGGCGAAATAAAAAAATGAAATAAATTTCGTTTTCATCATCTCGAAAAAATTATGTTTCTGTACTTCACGTAATTCGGTTCATTGGCAATTTCATGCTCTGTCCCTGTGTCATGTCATATGACCACCGATTAAAAGAGCTGTTGCTTTACTTGAAATGTATTTTTATGAAGAAAGTGATATGTTCATTTCAATAGTGACAGCAAAAAGCGAACTTCAAAATTGATCCCTGTGTAAACTTAATGTGTTAATATAGTCCCTTACATTGAACACATTTTACTCAATGTAAAAGACTATTTCCAAACCTTAAACACTTCTCAAGTAGCATGTTAATCATCTGGACTGTAATACATCATTATTAAAAAATTACCAATAATTTAAACTATTATAGCTAATCAAACTACAGGAAAGCCGCGGTAACCTCGTGCTCATGATCGCGGCTGTTAGGTTCGAGTCTGTGCCACTAAAGACCCACCGTGCAGCGGGGCTGATGCACGTTAAATTTGATCAAGGTCCCAAATTCTTCCGTGGCATGGTGTGGGAGTTTGGAGAGGGAGATGCTAGCTCAGGTGTCGTCCTCATCACATAATCGAGGTTAAAAATTATGAGGTCCGTAGTCAATAATCCTGATCCATGTTAAAAGTTTAGATTGAAATAAAAGTGTTATACACCTCATAATATGTATTTCAGGTCTGAGAAAACTTCCAGCTATATCAATAAAAAGAACCAGGATTTGGAGACATTTTTTTTTCCACTTTACCATTATTATAAAAACGGAGAGAAAAAAATTGTTTACTTTTTTCGGAAATAAAAACTTAACTAATGAAAAGTAAAAGCTATATTCACACATTTTGAATGGTGTTATATATTAGTCGTAGTACTCGTAAATAAAATAAAACTTAATAATCCATGTACAAGCATAACATTTTTTTCCATAAGAACCCATGTCGAACCCGGCGTGAAAGGAATATAATTTTTGAAAAAAATACTCGTTTGCAATGATTCATTTCGAAAAGATTCGTAATTTGTCTTCAAAGAGCAAACAAGTGAATAAATAACAATTTTATATATACACATATAATTCGAATTGGCTTTACTAATTTCATTTTTACTTGAACCAACCTTTTTCCTCCTGTTATGTCCCAGAAAAAGTAGAATTATTCAAAATGAATAGTAATTAGCGTACTTACGAGCCTCTGGCTGCACAGAAGCAATTATTATCAAGAAAAGAAAATAGCTTCTTTAAATTCCTAATGCATTTTTATTTTCAAAAGCAAAATATTCCAAAGTATAAAGATATTGCCAATGTTAACAGCAAAAAGAATAAACATACACACACATAGACGATTCTGCCTTAAAAATCAGATAAGTTATATATTAAATAATATGAGCAAGCGATAAAATTATGAAAGCAGACATTATTCTATTTTTATATTAAAATATTGCAGAGGATAAAATATTAAATTAAATATATCTTAGCAATATAAATATACTTCAAACAAGCCAAACGTCATTATTATAATCATAATGTATTGTAATGGCAATCTTTTGAACCTTACACTATGTATTCATTATTTTATGCCCACGAATTTTGTTGACGCCATTTTCTTTAAATAACAACATATCAGCACATTTTAAAAATCTCATGAAGAATGAATTATCTAAAGCAAAAATATATGAGATAATGTATGCCCCAAAACTGGAGCATCGGAATCTGCTTTTACCCGAAATCTGCTCATTAATTATTTGATAAAAGTTTGTATAAAATCCATTAATTGATATCCCCCTTCCTGTCTCTTCTTTTAAGAGAACAAATGTTTGCTCCGTATACTATATGTATATTATGTTATTTGAATCTAAAAATTTCTGGATGGAACGTTCTAAAAAATTTTTTAAAAAAAGGGAAACTTTACAGGGTTATTTTTAAAAGGAGGTTAATAAGTTTACACCCCCATTCTTTAAAAAAAAATATGAATTTTTCAGATGCTGTAAGATTCGTAGTATCCGTTGACATTTCGTTCGAGAGCTAAGCCACAAAGTGCGTCAAGTTATTCTTCCTTTTATTAAACTAGATATGATTCTAGAGTAATTCTGTTATATCTGCAAATTTTCGAAAGTTAAAAAAAAAGTAAGGTGTCTCTGTAAAATGATACAATAGGTTCACACGTATGCGTCGAACTCTGTGTTCCAGTTCTTACAGAAGCTTTGTTGTGTATCTAGTATAAATTAATTGATTAACTTAAATTTAATTTGTAGAGGAATTCTACTTTCATATGGTAAGTCATTTATTTCTATTTTATTTTTCATTATACATTTGATAAGTGATAGTCGATGACACGAAGTTCATTTGGTTGAATCGAACTTTAAATAGCTCGTTCCAGAAACGTATTGCAAGATATACCATTTTCCCTTTCTTTTCCCATCATAAAATGTCTTACACGAGAATGAAAAATGAGTTAACATTTTGTCAGTGTAATCCATCATGATCCATCATTAATTTCAGCTTCACATCTTGATGTATTCTAAGTAAATGTCGCTATTAAACATAAGAAATTCATGTATAGCTAATTAAAAATTAATAGTTTGATTTTCAAACTATTTTCAAAACAGTAATATAAAATACAAACTGATTTTACAGATTTCATTTTGACTAATTGAATGGTTTTGTTTTTTGTGTCTTGTTTTTCTAATTTTATAACGATATAGAGACTATTTTTAATGAATTGAAATTTTAAATAATTGTTTGCATCAAGAAGAATAAACTTCGAATGTGTTTTGTGTTTCTTATAAAAATAGGAATATTACACATACTTTTTAATGGAATTTACGTGTTTCTTTTAATGTATTTTTGTAAGTTAAAATGGTATTGTTCTACTAATGCTATGTAAATTATTTATTGATGAAAAATACTGTTACAAGATTAATAAAGAAAAAACGTATGTGAAGTTCTGTATTTAAAATAAATACTATAAAGTAATAGTCGAGTCTCCACAAAGCCTTTCTCAATCTTTGATACCGGTACCTATGTAAGGTCTTTCAGAAATATTTTTCCTCTTTCACGTTTCTACAAGTATGAATTTCAATTTATTTTGATTTTTAAGAATATACTGTATTGAAATTACTAGTTCATGATAATTATGAATCATTAGAGGAAAAAGGATTTAATTTCCTTTATCTTCAAAATATGAGAAAATTGTATTTAATGATTGCATATTGTTAATGATGACAAAGAACCTACCTATTGATGAGATATTTAAAGAACGAATTATAAGATAGTAATAGAATATTTTTGCGTCTTTTGAAACAAGGGAAAGAACACAAAGAAATTGAATGATTTTAACTAGCTGGAATGCCCGTACTACGAACGAATGAATTTTTAAAATAAAAGCCTACAAACAAGCACAAAACTTTTTTTTCTTAGGAATCTACATGTAGTACTGGCATAAATATCAATTATATATACACTGCTAAAAAATAATAGGGGCCAATAAAAAAAGTGATGAAACCTTGCGCGATAGCCATGCATGGGAATAAAATAGAGAATATAGGTATAACAAAACGTAATACAGGAAAAAAAAAACACCAGTTGTATGAGAACTTTAATTCTTTCGAATGGTATGAAGAACATGAAATAATGCTTTAGGGTAACAATTTGGTTACATGTAAATGACAAAAATTGATTGGAAATGATACAGGATGTTTAATATGGTACATCCTGTATCATTGCACAGGTGTGCAGCAGTCTTTGCAGTTCGAGGGACTTGACTGCTAAGAGTGCTGGATACCTGTTTTGCATAGTTGCAATGAGGTTATCGATGAGACTTTGGGGAATACTATTCCACTCTGAAGTGCCATATCCTAAGCCTTGGAAAGTCCAGGGAGGCCTTGGTCTTGCAGCAATGCGTCATTCGAGAGTGTCCCAAACATGCTCGATCGGATGAAGATCAAGAGAGCATGCTGGCCATACCATACTCTGTATTGTTTCAGCTTCAAGAAAATTCTTCACAAGACGAGCTGTATGAGATCTGGCAATTATCCTACATTAAAAGAAAGGAATCGCCTATGGCTTCAGTGTAAGATACGACATGGGGTGTCAGGATCGCGTCTGCATACCTTTGAGCCGTCAAATTACCATTACGAGTGATATACAGGTCAGTATATCCACCTATGCTGATTCCGGATCATTCCACAAAACCTCCTCGTCTATAATGTGATCTTTCCTGAACGAATATAGGGTAATTTCGAGTGCCCCTTTCTCGCCATACCAAAACACGTCTGGTGTCACACTCTAAACTGAATCGGGACTCATCCGTAAACAGCACTTGCCTCCAATTACTTTGCATCCAATTTTCAGCAGCCTATTTTCTTTGGGCCGCATGATGTCTTGCTGTCAGTGGAATACACTCCATTGGCCTATGTGCATACAGACCTATAGACCACCCGCATGAAACCTATTTTGGATTGTTTGGCTTTAGACCCTTCGTCCTGTTGCCTGAGGAAACTGTCTTTGAATCTACGTCGCATTGGCTATTCTATCTCAACGAGCTGTTGACAGGATATATCAGTCATTATTTGCTATGATAGCTCTTGGACAACCTTGTCCTGGCCGACGTCAAACATGCACTGTATTTTGGACTTGATTCCACAGTTTTGCAGTGACACTTCTTGCCACTCCAACAGCATCCGCTACTGTTCTTTATGTTTTCCCGGTTCCCAGTCTCTCGGTAATACATCACCGGGTCACAACAAAACGGTATCCGGGTCAAACAAATGAAAATGTCACAACAATGTTACTTAACGGAAAATTGTTATTCCGTTAAGTAACATTGCTGTGACATTTTCCAGTAACCTTTTCTCAAAACACAACAACCGAAAGGTTAAATTTTACCTCTGAGATAACGAAAAACAGTAGCTTCTACGAAATCACAATTTTTGCACTTGTCTTTTTCTGGTTTTTGACGTCATGAATGTTGATTTTCATTTGAAGTTTCATTTTTTTTGCGACGATTAGACTATGGATGCTTTGTTTTACGTTAGTTATCAGAAGAAATATTTGCTCAATTTTATTAAATCCATGTGCTCCTCTAAATCCAGTAGCTGCCCTTATATATATATATATATACATACATGCATACATATATATAGACATAATTTGTTTGCAAACAAAATTCTCAACTTGTTCTGATAACTCTAAGATATATATAGGGCTGCACTCTTTTAGTTATTTCACATTCCTTCTATCTATTCTCCAAAACCTTTGTTTTAACCTGACTTCCTTTAAAATGTTTCAAATCTATTTTCTTCATTTGTTCCACCTTGCTATTATTTTTAAAAAATGCAACTCTTTAAAAATTCTTCTACATTAGTAATTTTCTCTCTTTGATAGCTATTGTCATACCTTTGGTCCTAATAAGAGCTATAATATATATATATATATATATATATATATATATATATCTGTCTTCACTTCTGCAATTTGAGTCTTGCAATTTTATTTCATTCTATGAAATTTCCTATTTGATTTTCTGTTACCTGAAAAACATGTCAACCCAGTTAATAGGTTATAATGGGAAGATTCAGGAATTATAAAATGCTATATTTCATTCTTTGATTGCCTTGGCTTTTTATTTCTTGCTTGTTTTTCTGAGGCTTATCCATGATTTCCAGAATTTCATCTTTGTTCTTTTTTTTTTTTTTTTTTGTCTGATGTTCTTCAGAATTTTATCTTCTCCTTGTTCTTTTAGATGTGTTCTGATATCTCTTTCCAGCTAATTCTTCGTAATTTTTCTATTTCTGGTTTTGCTTATTCAAAATTTCACCTCCTTTACTTCCTTCTATATTCAACTCTTTCCAAGTTTGTAAATCCCATCGGTGTATGTTTTAACGCATTAACATTTAATTTAGAGGGTTCCTAAATCCTGTGACCAGTTGTGTATAACTCAATTTGTTTCTGTTTCATGAAGTATTTTATTAATTATTTTATTTTGTAAAGCCTTCCTAAAAGTCAAAACTAGTCAAAAGAAAACACCATAATTTGAGCGTTCCAAAAAGAGAGAAAACAGGAAAAAGCTCCCATCCAAAGTCCTGAACACCAGGGGTAAAAGCAAAATATCTTGGACACGTGAAAAGTGGAAAGTTTACTCTACATGACAAGTGAATTACTGACAGAAAGTAAAAAAATTTCCTACTGTGAATAGTTAGTGACTGTAAGTTGACAAGTTTTATGGCCAGCCATCCAGGCTAAGATGCACTCAAACAATTTCAATGAAAAAAAAACTTTAAAATTACAACTATCGCATACTGTGAAGTAAACAGGTTAGCTTTTTAAAATCTGATTGTCTAAAGTGTTGTCAAAATCAAATATATATATATTTTACGATGGTAAAATTATAGTATTACGATTAAATATGAGAATTATCCAAGAAAGAAATTGCAATACTATAATCAAATGACAAATTACTGATTTGATTTTCATCTCCTTTCACAGCCTGCAATGAGTAGGGCGAGGATATGGCTAATTCTACCGTACATGATGGATTTGAGATCATGGAAGAACTGACTCTCAGCAGAGTAACAAACTTCACTCACCAGAAGTTAAATTAATAGAACACACTAATATACCTTATTGAAAGCATTTAAAATCAAAGATTGGATAAATGTGTCAGTCAACCTGATCAGTTTAACACAATGAAGAGATGAAATGGAGGAGAGAACCAAGTAGCTTGAACGTAGATCTGTTCTCCCTGTATAAGTCTTTCCAAGTGCCACCTTAAATAGCGAGCAAAGGCAGTGCTGACTAGCTACTCAGTTCGAGTCGTTTCATTCTTGGCTTTGCCAAAATAGCCGGGCCTCGTCCTCATAGTGGTAGAATAGCACAGGGCTGTGTAATCACCAGTCGCCAGCAGGATCAAATACCGAATGACCCCATTCAGTGACCACCATGTCTAAAGTGCGTGACACCAGAGCGGGTCCACTGCCGTTCTTGGTTGTTCCGAATTATCTGAAGAGCTTCCTCTCCTCTGCCTGCTTCCTGGTTGTGCTTCCACATGTATTTTGCAGTAATCACGTAAATTACTGCTTGTATAGTCTCAACCATCCAATCTCTGGCAGACAGTCTGCACATATCTACAGTCTCTTGTGTCCTTCACCCACTCAGGCTGCCTTCCTTAGCCTCTCTTCTCTTCTCATTTCCCTTACCTATATATACCTATATGCGGAATCTCACATTACTATTATTTGGACTTACACCTGATTTAAGTAATCATGTTTTATTTTGCTGGGAAGAAATAAAATTTTATGCAATTAAGTTCAATTGAAGCTTCCGAGGTTATGAAGTAGTTAAAACATGTTAAATAGCGCCAACGTCACAAACATATAATATTTATAGAGCTTTATAACACGGAAACTGAAAGGATGTTTTACTATGGTATTTGGAGATATATTGAAAATGTAAAATCATAAGAATGATTTTTCTTCAAATATTGCGTTTTAAAAATGTTTCTTTATTTGACTTTCATTACATTTGCTTTTAAGTCCTCATCGAAGAGTAGATTTTAATAGAATCTTTAATACTTAAAGGGTATATTCTCATTGCGTACCTCTATTGATTCTTGTTCCTTTGCAAAAAGAAAGAAAACTCAAACAAAATATGATTTAGTATTTTAGTTTTAGATCTTCGGCAAAATCCAAAATAAACACACACACACATACATATGAGTATATAATGAGGAGAGTGGAGAGTAGAGCTTTATTTTAGTTTGTAGAATTCCTATCAAATATATTGATATATAAATCTTAGATATTTCAATTTTAGAGCACTTAATAAAAAATGTTTTTTTCCTTCTAAATCAACTGATTGACTCTTCCTGAAATGTGTAAAGTAATCTTCTGTAGTAACACAATGATCAATAACTCCTGAGACTTAACATTGAAAACAAAATTTTTTGCAAATTTTTTTTATTCATCAAATACCTTTAGTAATCACCTTTTAGGGTGAGATACAATCGTTCCAAGCTTTCCAAATCTTTTTTTTTTTTTTTTTTTTCCATTTTTTTCCCCTTTTTTTTTTTTTCCGCAAAGAATTCTTTTATTGAGTAAATAAGCGATAAACAGCTCAATCATCGACTTGACCTGTGCTTTTGTTCCATCAGAAAGCAACGAGCTAATCTTTGAAAAAACTCTTTTCATTCATTCTTCAAAAAAACTCTTCCTGGTCCATATCGACTCTAAAATTTGACACGTTTTGCAAAGGTTCAGTACTCTAGAAAGACTGTTCATGGTTTACTACTGAGCGCCATCTCTAGGTAGTCTCGAACTTATTGATCCATGTGTTAATTATAAGGTTAAATTCATTAGAATATTTTTGAGGTTTGTTCCCGAATCTAATGAATAAGAAGATCAGTAGGGAACAGGTGCAAAGAAAGCTCTTTAAAAAATGAACCAAAGCATGAGAGCAGTTATCCAAAAAGAGCAGAAATAATCAATTCCTTAGCTCAGGAGTCCTCTCAGCACGGGCATGGATATTTTTTTTTTTTTTAGTTTATGGGCATGGCCAATCTCTATTCTGACTATTCATCTTTGAAGTGAAATATATCTTTGAGTCCTGTTTGCTACTTTACGTATTTGTTGTCTTTATTTTCCTTCAGCCATGTCAAGGCTTGAACTCCAGGTGATTGCGATTATCTGGTTGAGTGGAATTCAGCCCATAATGTTTTAATCCTGTTCAGACATAAAACGTAAATCAACTTATTCGATTTGGTTAGGTTATCTAGTCTATAATGCAAAATATTGCTCTGGTTTCTGAAGAGGGATACTCTGTCTGCCAAAGTAAACTATTTTGTATTTGCAGCTTTTAAATTCCTAGAAATGACGCGGATTGCAAACATGACTATCACTGAACTCTTGAGATATAAAACCAAAAAAATTAATTATTTTTTAAACTTCTTAAATCATAGAAGAAATTACTTGATTCAAGAATTTATATTGTACCTTAATGAACATATTTATATTTCTTTAAAATATTTCCCTCTTTATTTTACTTCTCAGAATCTAAAACAATGCAGATTTGGTTCCTGATACTGTCAACGGTGTAGCTCTAAGTGGTCATGGTCGAGAATTCTATGACCGGTGTTATTCGTCGATCTGTGAGTCCTGATACCTTCACAAATGGCGTAAGCGGGAGCACGACTTACGTTAAATCTGTCGAGTTCCCAAGTCATCCTTTGATGGCTGATGTGAAGTTGGGAGGCATGTGGAAGGCTCAGGTGTCGACTCGCATTTGACTGAGGCTGCAAATTACTAGGTCCGCGTCATAATATCTCAGTTGCTTCTTCTGGACGTTAACTAAGTAATCGCAATACTCACCTTGTCGACTTAGAAATCTGGGAAACTTAGCCGCAAAATGTCGGCCATTAAAACATAATCCATTCTTCATTTTGTTTTTGTCACAAACATACTTCGTACGCTAATTTTTTTTTTATTGCTCTTTATTAATAATTAACGCAATATTTAATAATTTTTTTTAGACCCTCTTAGTAAGTAGGTGAGATGTAGTACACACCTTGAGAGAGCTGCTGCAGTTAAGATGATTGAAAATGTAAAGGATTTTTTTTTAATTTTTCTTTTTAAGTCCATGCCAATATCCATTGCTATTTAGAGAATAATATATACTTAATTTCAATTTTGCTTGCTTAGTTGTTATATGTCTAACAGAATATTATAAGCTTCTTAATTTTTCCTATACTCTAATTTTACTAGTTTAATAATGGATCTTTTGCTTAACTATTTACTCATCTCTTTGGGGGAGGGGGGAGATCAAGTACTGTTTTGTAATTGGGACTGAGTATTAATGTTTTTTTTTTTAACATTATATTCAAACAAATAAGATTTTAACAAGTATTTATTTTCATCAATGATGTAATAACCTTCGTTATTAATAACCTTTTTCCATCTAAAGTGCTAATTTTCAATGCGATCGAAAAAATCACCTGGTTTTGACTAAAATATATGAGAGTACTTTATATCAACTGATTTTTTCAAATGTCACGCTAAGAAGTGCCAGAAGACGGAAATAAATGTAACTGATGTGTCGTAGGTGAATATATTAGGTGGCTGTAAAAATTAATGTGAATGGGTCTCCCCATTTCATTAATTTTTTCGCCTTGCGTAGTAAGGTTGATATTGTGTGTTGATGAACCATTTTCTGTTAACAATCACTGGATACTTTTCAATTAACGATTGATTTACTCTATCCAATTGTTCTCAGAAAAGGTCAACATACACAGTTTGTCCAGGTTTCAGCACTTCAAAATAAACGATTTCGCTAATACTCCACCAAAACACAAAAAAGCATCTTTTTGGAATGTAAACATGGCTTGGCAGTACTTCGGGGAAATTCATTCGGATAGAACCACTGTCTTGGATTTGAATTAACATAGAAGATTCATTTTTTATCTCCATTGATAAAGCAGTCAAAAAACGCTTCTATATTATGTTGTTGAAATAATAAATTGTATGTGGTGGAATAGGTTAGCTTTGTTTTCTTCGGACAAAATATGCGTCACTCACACACCTACTCTGCTTACTTTACGAATATTTTATAAATGTTCTTGGATGGTCAACCAAGTTTGATTAAGAGTATTCGACAGTTCCTCTATTGTCTGACATGAATTTGCTTTCACTTCTACCATTAACTCGTCATTATTTAATGTTGTTCATCTCCCTGACCAATAAGAGTCATAAAGATCAAAATTACTGGATCCTAATTTAGAAAATTACTTTTGGAATTTATTATTCTAATGCATCTGGATAAACGTCGCAAATGTTTTTGGTAGCAACTACTGTTGCGTTTCTGCCCTTATGAAACTCAAAAAGCATATAATGCTGCATATGTAACTCTTACGGTATTTGGCTGGCCATTTCACCTACAATTGCAACAAAAAATATTTTTAAGGTTTAATTATTTATAAGTAAACAAGTCATTTTAACTTTAAAATGTCTTTCGCACGACTTTGAAATACACAATGAGCTGATAAATGGCAAACAAATATTGACTTACAAAGAAACGTCGCTCAGGTGCCATTCTCGTCACTTGACCGAGGTTCACAATTACAAGGTACGTCGTGTTGCCCTCGTGTTGCTTCTAGTGCGACGTTAATAAAACCAATGAATCATTCACATTACTTTCCGGTTTCCCTAATAATTTAGAAGTTTGTATGTTTAGAATGTTATGACAAGATATCGATGGAATAAAAAATAAAATGAGAATTGTGGAAATTGCCAATTTATTTTAGAACTTTTAAGTTAATCATTCAAAGCAGTGTTATTTTTTACGACTAATGGACTAGATCTATAAAGTGAACCATTTTTTAGAATTCAACAATAAATTAGGCAAATTTCAAGTGATCTAGATATACTCCTTTCCTATAAAAATATTTACGTTTTGTGTGAAAAATCAGACTTTTATTCAGCAACAAATATTTTCTTTTAAAAAAAGTCTTCAAGTTCTGATACAAAAACGGAAAGATAGAGAGAAAATAGAAATTAATTTTAATTCTAAAGTTAATTTTAATATAAAAAAGATAGAGCAAAAATTATCTGTAATTCTTATAGTATATGGATCATAAACGAAAAAAAGTTTGCTTAAATCTTGCAGAAATTTTAAATATATATTGTTACAGATTACATTTATTTTTTATTCTGCAACAGCTTCATTTCATAGTTACAATTAAATCAACCTAGTTAATTTCATTTTAAAATTTATTAACTGGCACAACTAATTAATTACATAAATTGATCAAGTTTAATTGTTCAATAAATATATTTAAATGATATTAATACAAATTATCATAAATTAAAGACAGACATAATTCCAAAAATACTTATCTAGTAATTCCTTGGTTATAAATATTACCAATCGAGTCACATTGTTTTTGCAATATTTTTAATTCATCGCGAAAATAACGTAATCGATTATGTCTCCTTTACAAAAGGAAAACGAAAAAAATCTAAATTAACATCTCTTTCGCTATTCAGACCATTTACTAAATCTTCATTTACTACCTTGATTCATTTACCATTTCGGACACTGAAAAAGAACACAACTGATGAAATTAAACTTCTGTAACAAGAGCATTAAACGCCTAGGTGAAATAAATACTTTGACTGCTGTGTGCCTTAATGCATTGAACTTCACTCAGTACTCAAGTGGAAAGAATCGTCCTTCATTTTATTCTTTGCCTTTAATGTCCCGATATAAATGGCGTAAGCCTAGATTAAAGCAGATTTACGATCAAAAGAGCGTCTGGTCCCGAGGGGACCACAACCTCTTTAAGTAATGAAATGATAGGAGGAAGAGGCGAACGGATGGATTGTATGCTTTGAGGATCTAGAGCTTAGATCCATAGACAACTCAATTTGTGTCGTATTAATGGATATTGTGTAATATTTTTCCTAAGCCTGGTCAATGACCATTTCTCCTTCCATCTTTGATAAAAATTTTGTTATTATGTGTCATTATACGAGGATTTTGTGTAATTTAGTTAAATTTGGACAAATCGGTTTACAGAGATTTCACAGACAAATAGCTTTATATTGCACCAATGAATATTGCTCGATATTTTCTGTACGGCCATTTCTCTATCATTCTTTGACAGAAATTTCGATATTATATTACACAATCAACATCATTATTCTATCATTTAGTAGAATTCTGCCTACCTGGAACATGTTGAAACAGAAATTAGGCCAACAACTAGGTTATATGGTATTAATGGATATTTCATAATGTTTTTTCCACTGTTTGATTAATGATTATTTCACTATAACATTTGGTAGAATTTTTGTATTTTATATTTGCATTCACAGAGACTGTTTAATTTTGTTATATTACGCCATTTTTGAAAATGCTTGTCTGAAATTTTATTAACAACTTGGGTTTTCATGCATTAATGGAAATTCTACAATGTTTTTTGTGTGCTTGATTAATGATTCTTTCACTGTCATCTTTGGTTGAACTTTTGACATTTTGTGTTGCATATAAGAGTCACATAAGTTAGCTTAGTTTCGCCAATTAGGTACATGTCCACCAGATATGTAACAGACAATTAGTATTTGCTGTATGAATAAATACGCAGACCCTGGTTAATGGTAATTTCACTATCATCTTTGGTAGAAATTTCGACATTCTATGTTAGCCTATACAATTATTATTTAATTTAGTTATCTTAGAATAGTAGTTCCCAAAAGGGTAGATACTACGTACTGCTGGGCATTGAAGATATATAGGGGGTGTTTTCAGTCCAAGGCTAATTAAGGTGGCATCGAGAACCAACTGCAGCCTCCCCCCTCCCAGGGCAAAACTTGCAAGAACGCGATGAAAAGTTTTAATTAATATTAAAAATCATCGAATGTATGTTTCAGCAAACAGATATAAGCAAGATTAGTCCATATTAAATATAAGTGTTGATATATTATTCACAATACCTTTCTGACTAGTGCACGAACAAGTTGCAACAAGCGCAGTGTTCTACACTGAACACCAGAATGCGTGTACGTTTGTTCCAGTCCGATCAACAAAGATTATATTTACAAGTTTGCACAGGCCATGAAAGATTGAGGCTTCCGTCGATAGGCCACCACGAATTTCCACGCGTAATGTTAATCTTATGAAGCTCTTAACTTTCTTTTTAAGACTAGATCATTACTTTTAATTACGTAGAAGCAAATGCTTGCAAATGAATGAAACGAAGGAATGTTTCTGCGTGGTTACTTTCTCTTTCTGATTTTTGGAAGTACTTCTAAATATGTATTAAAGATCTGAAAACTCGTAACTATATTATTGATTTCAAGAACGTGAGTGAGTAATTTTTTTTTTCGAGAAGAAGAGTTAGGCCAAAAAACATTGGGATCTTACACGAAATTACCAAAAGTCATGGAATATCTCCTAATATTACGCGAGACTTCCTTTTTCTTGTTAAAGTGCAAGTACTGCAACTCGACGTGGAATTGACTCAACAAATCATCAAAAGTTCCCTGAAGAAATATGCAACCATGCTGCCTCGACAGCCGTTCATAATTACGAAAGTATACTGAAGCATGAACCGACCTTTCGATCATGTCTCATATACTCTGGTGTTCAAAAGTTAAGTATGATTGGTAATTATAAGAATAATGAAGGAAATAATAAGAATTGCACGAAACGTGATATGCGAGTGTGAAATTGTTGTAAAACATAAGAAAACAACGCAAAAGAACGATAATATTCACTTTTATTTTCCAAAAAAAAAACAGTTTAAAAGAAAACTAGATATTAGAGTTCACACTTTGGTGAAAATCAAATAAAATAAAAAGATGATGATGCAAATTAACAAGGTGTGTATTCACCTCAGACAACCAAGCATGCTGCCAAATGATTTCTCATATTGCGATAACATTGTGGATGAGCTGTGGGCTCAAATAATTCCAAACGTCTTCTAAGAGCTAACGAAGAGCTCTTTTCAGTTATGGAACAGAACTTAGTGAGAGAAAGACCTGAAAGTTCTTTCCCAAGCATATCCCACATATGCTTAATAGGATTTATATAAGATGAGTTAGTTGGCCGTGATATGCATTAAATATTTTCCGTTTAAAAAAAAAGTCGTCGATTAGGCTCTTATGGTGACAAGGTGAGTTATCATCTATAAATATGAAATCAGGATCAATAGCGCCACGAAATAGGCGAACATAAGGCTCAAGAATTTCATCTCTATCTTTCAGCAGTCACAAACCCCCTCTGAAGGATATGAAAGTCTGTATGCTGCCTGCCCACACCATGACTCCCCTCGACTATGTTTTCCGTGATGTTTCCCTGGTAAAAACGAGTTTCACGTTCTCGCCATATCGGTAACCGATGAGAATCAGTGTTCAGACTAAAGAGAGATTCATCACTGAACATCACATTGGCTTACTGTCACAAATTTCAGTTTAAATGAGCGTGTTTATGCATAGATGTGAGGGGACTACAAACTGCTGATTGTCTGGTACAGATATCATGATTGAGTCTCCTCTGTAAACAATTTATCTTAAAACTTGTACTCCTATAGTGACTGTGATCACTGGACGATCACCCGGTTCTCTGGTACATCTGTCCCTCTGACGTCACTCAGTCATTGCCAGATATTGATCTTGGAGAACAGTTGTGACTCTTGTCGACCTGATTATGGTCGTAGGTTAATATTTCCTGCACTTTGAAACTCATGCCTCAGTCTTGAGATCACACTGATGTACATTCAGAGTTTGAGACATTTACGTTTATGATCGTCCAGATTCGAGGACTCCTACAATTCTGGCTTTCGTAAATTTGTCGTTTTTGTGCTATAAATCGTTCTGTTTAATTGTTAATAACGTTCAATCACGCGTGAATTACACGAAACTTGTCTGAACTGCTTATGCTGAATGAACCGGTTTATCCATATTTCGACGTGCGCAGGTGTTTTGCGCATGAAGACGTGGACTGAAATGTTTTGCTTGAAGTCAAGATTTCATCTTCAATAGATGATTCTCTGCAAGTTATTTCGTACAAATTTCCCAATATTCACTCTTTTTTGTATTCTCACGAATTATGTTTAACTTTGGGATACTAGTGTTTGTTCGATGCAATTTGTGTATGGCGATCTAGTTGACGAAATAATTCACTAGAATTGTCCAGAATGTTTCTCAAGGCAATTGCGAATGATATTGGCCCAATTATATGGCGCATCGTCATCCTGGAAAATTTAATCATTGTTTGGGAGCTTGAAACCCATGAATGGCTGCAAATGGTCTCCGAGTAGCTGAACATAACCATTTACAGGCAGTGACTGGTCAATTTGACCAGAGAACCCAGTCCAGGCCGTGTACTCACCATTATGGAGACTCTACCAGCTTGCACAGAGCCTTATTGACGACTTAGGTCTATGGGCTCGTAGGGTCTGCACCACACTCTAACCCCACAATCTTTTCTAACCAGCTCATCTGACCAAGCAACGTTTTTTCAGTCATCTAAGATCGAACCAATGTGTTCATGAGCTTAGCAGAGGCGCTACAACGGATGCCATGTTGTTATTAAAGGTATTCGAATCGATCTCCTACTGTCATACCCCATCAACTCCAAATTTTGCTCAACAACACTCAACGTTGTTACTCGAGCGGTGTTGCTTCTCTAGTCGCGCTGACTATTCTACGTAGACATGGCTTATCACAGTCACGAAGTAGACGCTGTTGGCCACTGCACTGTTGTTGGAGGTAATGGCTAAAATTATATATTCTCGGTAATTTCTTGAGGTTATGAATCGTGGAATGTTGAATTATCTAATTATTTCCGAAATGGAATGCCCCTTGCTCCTAGCTTCAGCTAGCATTTGGCATTTAAAGTCTGTTAGTTCTTATCGCGCGTCCATAATCATGTCAGAAATCTTTTAATTTGAGTCACTTAAGTACAAGTGAAAGCCCAAATAACGCACTGCTTATTTATACATTTCTTACGCAATTCTACCGCCATCTAGTTGTTTATATATTGCTATCCCATGATTTTTGGCTCTTGAGTGTTTGTGTTAGAACATGTGAACAAAAATTTAACAAACAGTTCGGTTTTTGTCGTTTTAATGGATATTTTATAATGTTTTTTTTTCAATGTTTGCTTTTGGTTAAGGGTTGTTTTACTATCGTCATTGGTATAACTTTTGATATTCTATGTTAAAAGAGTTACATTATTTAGTTATAAATTCAATCATTTCGGAATATGTTGGAAGATAAATTTAACCGATAAATCGATTATATCAAGTTAATGAATTTTGTGTATTACTTTTAAAATGACTTGTTACATGGTTATTTCAATATCATTCTTTGATTGTACTTTTGATATTCTGTGTTCATTACAGGTTGATTACATTGGTATTGTGTGTATTGTAATTTAACAAAATTGCAATTCATTTTTTTTTTAATTTTAAAAATATGTTCATATAATGTGTTTATGAATAAAATCCTAGCTAGGAATACTTCTTCACAAAAAACAATGCTCCAGTTGTGACGTTGGGCTATTCGTGATTCTCTCTTCACTAAACTCGGGAACTTTTTAATAATTTGAATTGCATAAAATTACAATTTCTGCCCAACCCAAATGAAACATGATTACATAAATTAAATGAAGATGGTAGTGAAGTAAAGTGAATTAGAGTTAATAATATATAAATGAAACGGAATTGAAGGAAAATGAAGGAAGATAGAAGATAACAACAGACTGATAAATGTTTGTAAATTAGATTAAAACGATTAGCTTGGAGCTGCGCTGACTGAAGAACCATAGTCTTTAGTTATAATCGTCCTTTCCAATGTGTCTGGAGACATCCAGGACAGCGTAGAAATCCTTTTCATTCTAAAGCACGATACACAAGCCCATAACAAAGCGCTATGATCTGGTGTGCTATTTTTTTATCACCTGATACCTTTGCTAGTTAATAATGACACAGTTACAACACAAATAGTATGTAGAAGAAAATCTACAACTTCAACAAGATTATGACCAGCCACACACTACACGCTTTGCTATGAATTATCTTTAAGCTTACCGAATACTTATTTTCCAGCAAGGCCGCTACAGAATGTTGCCAATTATTTGTATAGATGTAGATTCCCACAAGACACAATTGAGGAACTTTATTAGTATATTGTTGTGGCCCTCTTGAAATTGCTTGCCATCTTCTCACTATGCCAAGAGACGGCAAATTTCATTTACACATTCTCTCCGTGCCATGAGAGGCACATTAGAACAACTATATTTCTACATGCAAATTGCTAGTATTCTGCGTGCGCACCGGAGGTATTAGTATGTCTACTCGTGCAGCTATCGGAAACACAACAAAATGAGAACAGGAGTTCTTGCCTTGTCAATCCGAAAGCCGTCCTGGTGATCTGACTATTGTCTTCCTCCTCCACTCCTAGACCTGTCTGAATTATTTTCTCTCCATCACGTCCCTTACCTTCTGAGTTCATATTGGATTAGTAGAGGACATCTTGCACCAGTAGATTTGCTGTTTTCTGACTGATCGAATCTTGCTTGTATTTATATCTATTCGTCATTTATTCTTGTATTCAATTTTAGCATGATGATACAAACTGTATCTCTTTCAGTTGGATATTAGCTATTAATTTTGTAAATATTTGAACTAACTCCATTATTGTTCTATTTAAATGAGCGATAATTTTACGCACAATACTAACTTAATGACAAATAAATATATATTAGTATTTTAAATATTACATTTTCTTGGATCATTTACAATCAATTGATTGAGTCAGTTTCAGAATGGTATTTGTTCACGCATCTAATTATCCCTTCACTATCCACGCAAAGTAACAGATGCATCCAGGCTAGAAGAGGCCCAACACCTTATTATTCTCAATCCTTTTCCCTCAATTAAGTTTTCATTTTAAAATAGCCCTCTTTTGACCTTTATGTATTTGTATTACATGCATGTATGCCTAAAATTTATGACAGAAATCCGTTGAACTGCAGCATAATTAAGATACAGAAAAATAGCATGCATTAATACACATGTGAATCTTTCTCACTGTATATCAATTAATATATGAATAATATATTATAATTTAATTTTTACATTTAATATAGTTAAATTAAAGTTTCCCAAGGCCTAAGAAGTCTCATCAGGTGATGACTATCTCCGTTTCTGTGGCTTTTGGGCTTGGTGTGTGTGTAGTGTCCGTGCTAATAACTTTAATATATTAATCCAGTACAATTTTCAGTTACATGTAATTTTTTAAATGGTAAGCATGAAGATAGCTGCTTTTTATATTTTAAACAACGTTAAAAATTAAACTCTAGTTTTTTTTATGATATATTCAACTAAAATATTGTAATTTATTACGTTCATTCGTGGGAATTATCATTTGTAGGATTCAATTAGTTATCCCTGAAAATAGATATGGGCTGGATTTTTTCCCTAACCCAAACTCTTGGATATTCCGAAACTTTTCTACATACCCCCGATTAGGAATCTCTGTTCTATGTTCACATAACCGTTTATTACCATGAACGAAATTTAACCACTTAATTTAAATAGTTAATGGAGGAACTTTTGGTTAAATGGGAAGCAATTGATTTACTCACTCTACCCCATTTCATAACTGCATCGGAGAGGGCTGC
This sequence comes from Nephila pilipes, assembly GCA_019974015.1. Classification (NCBI taxonomy): domain Eukaryota; kingdom Metazoa; phylum Arthropoda; class Arachnida; order Araneae; family Nephilidae; genus Nephila; species Nephila pilipes. Next base: position 112,647 of record BMAW01043682.1, on the reverse strand, counting down.
TCGGGGCTTAGTTTTGGGGTCGCCCCCTCTTCGTTGCGTCACGCCCGCGTGATATTTTTTCCTCCGGCTTCGGCGAGACATAAAGAAGACACATCGTCCGATTCGGTGGCAAGCGACACGGCCGCTTCTTCAAACGGCACTGAGCCTTAATTGCTGGAAGAGCCCTCCTCCATTTGATGGACGACCCTCTTCCCCCGGCTGTAAATCGTTTTTATTGCCGACGCTTCTGAATTTATTGTAATTGGACACAATTCCGGCGACTCGTCCATCTAAAGTGGTCGACTATTCGCGAAAATAACCGGAGACAAATAAAACGAGTCGCGAACCGAAACAACGGGGCCATTCCTTTCCTCTTTTCTTCGTAACCTTTTTTTTTTTTCATTCTTCCTTTCAGCAATCTGGCAACTTAACTGGTGCCTCGAGAAGAAGAAGATGAAGTTATTCGCAATCGTCATCGTAATCTCATTTTCGGTCGTTGAAAAGCCTACTTCTTCTTTCTTTCATTAGACAGCGGTGACAAGAATTAGCTTTTGCCAAGTACCAATTCGACCTTGATATTTATTGATGGTCGTGCGTCATTTTAATGACGACTGTGTCATCGGGGCTGCTGTATTAGGGGGTGAATTTCGTGTTAGGAATGCCGTCCTCATTTGTTTCCTAAGGAAAAGGAGGAGGTACTGTAATTTGAAGCGAGAGAGAGCCTTGGATAAGTTTAAGGTTTCAAATATTCAAGATTCAGGTTACGTGACTGTAATTTAAAAAGACGAAGAGAGTTTTATGTAATTTTAAGGATTCTTGAAACCATCATAATCAACGTGCCCTTTAATTTTTTCTCTCAAAACAGGACTCGTACCAGTTTTTAGGTAGTTATTTTAGTATGTTTTATTATAGTTTTTTTTTAAAAAAAATGTATTATTCTAAAGAACTTGAATAAACACAATGTGACGCGATTTTTCTTCACTATCCTCTGAGACTCTTAAGTAATTTGAATTGCAATTTCTTATCAATCAAAATGAAACGTGATTAGGTAAATTAAATGAAGATAGAAAGAAGTGAATTGATTCAGTGACAACGATTTATAAAAGAAATAGAATTGAAGAGAGACAAAAGAAAAAGACTTGCTGATAGATATTTATAATTCAGATTGAAGCATCTTAATCAGCTTTTGGGGTTGAAGAAAATTCTATTTCAAGTGCTAAGATAAGAATCGGCTGTCAGCTGGAAGTTTTTGAATCTGAATGAGAGAATTAGGTAAGCTCAGATTTCATTGTTGGAACGTAATCTAGAATTGATGAATTAAGGGGAATTCGAGAGAAAGTGACCGTATCCATTTCTTAGCTTATAAAAAAGTTCAGTGTTACTAAAGTATTTTATCTTGATCCAATGTATCTTCAATTGGAGTTCAATAATTATTGATTATTATTAATTTAGATGGCAGTAGAATTAAATAATAAAGAACGGGCGTTACAGCGTGAAGATAAATAATTTATGTGATCTTATATTTGTTTGAAGAACAAATTCGTTTAAGCATATTTGATGTTGATTTCAATTAAAAATGAAATTCCGATTAGGATTTATTAAATTTTTTTTTCTGATAGTTAAAATTGTTTTAAGAGTTACGAATTGCAACTGTATTTTATTGCTCGCGCTCGCATTTTACTCAAGGGAGAAGAGATAATTTTTCCGGATGCATTAGTGCCAAACAGACATAAATATATTCAGTAACTACACGTAAGTTCTTATGATTCAAATTATTGGAATGATAGTGTTTGGACAATCCCATCCAAAGACTTACGTTTGAAACACATTATCGTTATTCCATTCTGTCATTTTCTGCAGTTCGATATAGTAAGAAATAAATAAACACCCATCAAATAGTTTTGTATTTTGATTAGAATTAATAAATCCTTTTCCGATCAGTGCACTCATTACACTGACTTTTTTCCCACGTAAATGTTAAAGTTAAATTAATGCATTCAAATATTTTTAATTCTTCACACAACGAAGTCCACTACTCCAAATATCATTTGTTTGTTTTACAGGGCTTAGTATGCCATCATCGCTGTGCTGCTATTGAATTTTAACATGTGCTAACATGTTGTTTTGGAAAAAAATGGTGTCAACAAAAATGCGTGAGCATAAAATACGTGATGTTAGATTCAAAAGATTGACATTATTATATACTATGATTATAATAATTATATTTGGTTTGCTTAATTTTAGAACACTAGTGTAAGCAAATTTTACGGGCGGTTTTCCTTTATTGTTTCTTTTCTGGCCTTTCCAACGTTGGCGTGGTGTGGCCAGGTCCAGTTGCTGAGACTCGATTTGCTAATTACCAATTGATTGTTTTAATTTATTTATTTCCGATGTGGTGAAGAAAGAAATACACAAATGCAGAAATAAACCGAAAGAAGATAGGTTGCGCAAATGTTATGGAAGGTTCCCTAAATAATTTAAATTACGATAAACTGAATGCCTTGTTTAGAATATTAGTTAGGAGAGGGGACAGCACAACTTTACAAGATAACCATTTGTCAACAAAAGTTTTTTTGATGTAACTTTTTTCTGTTGGAAGATACAGAGCAGCATCCAACGCAAATGTGTAAAAGCTATATGTGGAGAGCACCAGAAGTCATGTCCTTCTGTACAGACATATAATTGTATTGGTTACTAGTTATGTAAATTTATTTTTCAATTGTGTAGATTATGTTAAATTTAAAACTAACATTAATGTAATATAAGCAGATAAAACGAATTTCACATGAGCCCGTAAATTTTACGTACCCCTAGTGATAGCGGCATAAACACTCAAGTGTTCTACGGTTAAGGTATATTTACATTGTTAAGGTATATTTAATTTAAAAGTTTATCGTCTGCTTTTATTTTTAAGCGCAAACAGAATAGACAATTGTCTACTTTAGTAATTTGTCGTCTGCTCTTATTTTAATACTTAATTTAATAATTATTTTTTATGGCAGAATCATCCAATTTTATTCTTTTGATGTTTAGAGTGTTTTGCTCATGAAAACAAAATTGCATCAGGAATTTGAATAACGTGTTTTTTTATAGCAATGGTTATTATGGAGCCTGGGGCTCGGAAATACGCTTACTTTACGCTAATTGATATTAATTTTGAATAGTTCTACTTTTTCGAGAGTTTAACAAGGCACACGTTAAAATGTTAGCACATATTAAAATTAAACTTCAGATCATATTAAAATGAAATTGGCAAAGCCAATTTAAATATATTTAACATGAGCCAACATGTTATTGTTTTGATTTTTCGCACCATTTTTGAAATTGTTGCAGTGGGTTTCTCTCTTTCTAGCTTTTCGAAGCTAAGTTTGGGCAAAACGGGATAGACGACCTAAAATGTTCAAAATGGGACGTTTGATCGCATTATTTGTAATGATTTAATAGTTTCAAGCTATGATTCATGCATTGTTGCACCGAGAGGGACAGGACCGCCATGGTCCTCTAATCAGGGATGGAGAGCTTCCGAAGAATCTGAAGATGACTTCCAAAGTTGATTTCAAATCTCATGAAAACTTTTGATGAGATAGAAGAAAATGAAATCTTAAAATGTTAAGACATAGTTTTTAAGTAACAAAAGCTTAAAGGGACGAAGCTAAATAGAAGTCTACATTGAAAATGCTAAATTTTAATGCGAAAATTGACTCCTAGGAATCAGTCCCTAATTTATATTTGGCAATAAAGCTTATTTTAAAATTGTGTATTTCAGTTTCTCCTTGCGAGGGAAGCTTTTCAAATTTGAAATGGTCTAAAAACTGTCTTCTATCAACAATAAGCTAAGCAAGACTGAACGGTTATGCAATCCTTTCCAATGAAATGCTTGAGCTAAACACATTAATTTTAAAGAGGCAACGAACAATTTGCAAAAGTCGAAGCTCAAAAAACTTTTTTTTTTTAATTAGCAGAAAGTTCTAATTTTTTTTTCTGTTAACAGAAAATTTTAAAACATCAAAAATTGCAGATTAATAAATTTTTTGAAATAGCATTTAGCTGAAGAGCAAATTATTTTGTTACTCAGAAATGCATTGAATGAGTGAAGAGAATTTAGACGAATGAATCATTCTTATATGGTACCTGGACATCTCTGCGAGAAAAAGTGGCTTTACGTAAGAATTTTACATAAATACTAATCCACATATATGTATACTAAAAGAAGAAAGTAAAGAAATATTCATATAAACATCTTAAAAGAATAGAGTGTTAACTAACCGGTTCATCAAACTGAGTTATTTTTGATGATAGGAATGAAAAATCATTCAGGGGACAAAACTTGAAATTTCTATCTTTTAAAACATCTCTGTCTTCTTCCTACATTTTATCATTTTCGATCTTGATATGACTGGGACGTAACGAAAATTATAAGCAACTGAAAATATAAATAGTCTACAGGTAAGATATGGTATTTCTCTTATCTTGATATTATATATATAAAGTATTTGTATTGCATAAATATTAAGTGAAATTTATAGAACCTATCTTTAAATCAAATGACGTAAACCTCTCAGAATTGTATGAAAGTTTATTTATTATCCTGAATTTATAAAAATAACTCTTAAAGATACAATCTCGATGAAAACATTTTCATATTTTATTAATCCTATTGCAAATAATTCACAAAAATTTATATATTCATATTATAACAAATCTCTTTCATGGAATTTTTGGTAAAAAGGATTACGTTTATGGTTAAACGCTGGACAAGCACTCATTCTAAGACTGGTTGGTAGTATTTAGTTCCTTAATAAATTAAAAAATATAGCTGTCAGGTTTCAAAGAATGACACTGATATATCTTTTACAAAATGAATTTAGCAACACCTGAGAAATTTAGAAATGAAATATTTAAACTTACACCCCCTAAAATTGATTCAGAAATATTTAAGTTTAGTTCATTTGGTTTAGCTGTCGTTGCCTATCGTTAAAAAACAAAGTTCAAATTCCAGAAGAATTTTTTAGACGAGAAATTTCTCCAATTTTATATATACAACGCGTTCCATATATTATTTATATCACTTAAATGTCAACTTGAATTTTTACTTTATTTCTTAACACGTTCTTGGGCAGTAAGAATTTAAGTGAGCTACAAAAATAGACAGATGATTTATTATTAAAATAATCGTGATATATTTATTCTGAAAAATAATATTTTGCTCGAGTGTTCAGGATATCACATTTTAATAGTTACCTTGTATTTCCATGTATAAGTCGAGAATTCCTGGAATTGTTTCTAAGTTTAGTTACGGGGTTGGCTTGCATTCGAATCCGATAAATCATAGAAAATTTTGGCACTTTTCTATAAGCCGCGCTCAAGCGATGTATCGCCAAATATAGTCCTTTTTTTGGAGATTTTTTTTTTTTATTTCTTTACTTTATGTATTCTAAGTTTTTGAGGAAAATTATTCCAAATGAAATTATAATTCCTTTTATGAAAATGCGTTGTTTAATTCTTCCTCAAACTTGTTTTTCATTTGAGGACAAATGCCGTGCAGCCATACTGCTGTTAGAATTTTCAGTAAACGCTATCACCTATACAAATTTGCCTCATAATATTTTCTATTTCCGCTCATCTTCTAGACAAAAAGTTATAAGGACACCACAGAAAAAAAAGACTAGTTACCACCAGTCATATACAGGGTACAAGCCATTAACTGAATCGTAACAATATGCTAATTTCAGATAGGGTTATCAGAGTTATATCTATCTTCATTCACGTCTGAGTTTTAATTCACAATGATTTGACTGGAAAACATTCCACCCGTTATACCTGCTTGGCAACATTTTCGCTCTCTTGGCGACATGTTCGAGCATTACAGGAAATTTTTTTCAATTCGTCTTATATACGGGATTTGAGTTTTGGATAGGTTTTGAGGAAAAATATGTACACTAAGTTTATGCATGGATTGGCTCATATTCGAAAATTTACGGTATATACAGGGTATTCTAAAAGGATTTTGAAGAAATGAGAGAAATGTGATTGTACCCATCAAGACGAACTATATTGAATGCGGATTTCATTCTGAGTAATTTGGTTTTTATGTTTTATTAATGTCGCACTAGAAGCCCCACGAGGGCTATTGGCGACGAACCTCGTAATTTTTAACCTCAGTCAAGTGACGAGGAAGACACCTGAGCTGGCATTCTGAGCAATAGAAAAGCTATGGTGGCCAAGATATTAAGGATATGGACATCAAAGCAGCAGGTCTTAGGTTTGTATCCCATAAAACCACAAAAGATCCATTGTGCTTTGAAGCATTGGTGTACGAGTTGATTGTTGACAGCGCGGAAGATCTCGCAGCGGGAACTGTTGTTGTGGCAGACAAGATAAACACGGCATTAGGAGTCCTTGAAAGGCCGTTTCACTCTTTCTTTTTTCGGCGTGGCGCTTCATTTGGAGTTCTCAACCGTAATTTTGCGTGTCGGAGCACTGGAAAATTCCTTAATTTTACATCAGTGGTACCTTATCCATCGTTTCTAGGACGATTGCGTTCTTATCCCATTAAAATTTTGATTTTAATTTAATTTAATTTCGGAATTTTCTCGAATTAATGATTTAGATTCTACTAATTATGATGAGAGGGTTCAATTTTAAAACTAAGTACTTCGTAATTTTATGTCGTTGCGTTCTCCAAAGTTAATTGAGCAATGCCATATTTGAATGTTTTTCTTATGCAAATATATGGGTTTGTACAACTTAAGGTTACGTTTTCTCTCTGCCGTTTCACTGAAGACAGTTCGATTCGGATCCTACTGTTACTTAGAGTAGAATGCAATCCTCCGTTTCAGAGTAAATACCTTTCGTCTTGATGGGCACAATCACCCCCGTTTATTTTATCAAAACCCTTTTTCAACACCTGTATAATCAGTTTTATTGCATCCGTGTTTAAGTGCTGCACTTCTAATTTGCTCAATGAGCCAGCGAATAGAAATTTTTAAATATATAAAGAAAACACGAAATGAAATGAAAATACTCAATGAGCCAGTTAGCCAGGACATTAAAGTACAAAAAATTAACGCTATATAAAATTTAAAACATGTTAATGTGGTTTATAAATTTGAATGCTACAACATTCATGTCATTTTACATCGTAATTCAAATGAATGTAATATCATCTAAAGCAGCGAACGTGATAAAGCAAAGTATTACATATATAGTGAATACTTTTGAATTTTAAAAAAGTAAAATGGGTATATGGGCTTTGAAATAACATGAATTTCTATAAATAATGGGAAATTTTTCTATCTGTAAATTACCCCGAGTTAGGGTTTTATTTTGTAACAATATACTGTAGTAGTTTTTAAAATTTTCATTAATTTAAGAGCTGTAAAAAGGCTTCGAAATGCTTATGAATTTGTTTAACTTGATTACATGTTTTTTAAAACTGTAATTTTGTTATTCTGATTTTAAAATAGATTTTGGACTTTTTTTTTTTTTTTTTTTTTTATATTAAAATACACATTTGAAATACTTCATTAATTCTAATTATTATATCAATAGTTTAAGCAACTAAAGGATACAAAAATAAATCTAAAATAACGACTCCATTTGATCATATATATGTATGTATATATATATATATATATAATTTTCTAATAAAAACACTCCGAATCCTTAAGCGCTAAAACCAGTGAACTTTAAAGCGTAAGAAAAAATCAAAAATTTTATCAACAAAACTCATTGATGTTAAAACTGATTTTACCTAGAATTAGACTATAGTAATCAAATATTCAAAAAAATGTTATGGGGTAAAAAATCCTAAAATTAACAGAATTTCACGTTATTGTAATACGTATAACTTTTTATAATACATTTGATAAATACACAATTTTTCATATAAATTAAAGAATTCATTCAGTATTTAAATACAAGAAAGGAAATATGAAACACATATTATATAAGAAGAAAAAAAAGCATGGATAGCACATAAATCATACTATTTTCTATAAAACTGTGAACTCAAAATATATTAGTATTATAGCTTTTTTGAAGAAAAAAAATCTGAAATAAAGTACCGTATTTTAATTCTGTTTTTAACAGTATAAACAGGCGGTCTTAATAACGTGATTGAATACTCGAGTTATTATTTGCTCCATGCATTCGTATTCGTCCTACAACGATTAATTGAAAGGAAAGAAATATATTAATTTCTGTTATGAATTATTTATCATAATTATTAAGTTTAAATAATTTATGTTTATACGAGAAACTTTTCAAAAACCCCGTCAATATATCAACAAAAGAATCAAAATAATATATACGACAGAAAAAACAACTTCATCCCAACAATCAATGACTTCAATAAAATTCTATTATTTAACATTATAAAAAGGCAATCTTAATACTATGACTGATTACCGAATTTACAAAAATTGAAAATAATGAAATTAATAATTTAATTGCCAATATAAAGCATTTTCACATCCGTTAGTGACTAATTACGCTAATTCGATCAACTACTGATTCACTCCATATATTCATATTTGTTTAACAAAGAATAATTTAAATCAAAGAAATATCAAATTAATTACTATTGAATCATTTATTAGAATTATTAAATTTGAATAATTTATATTTATGCATGAAACTTATCGAAAACATTATCAATATATCTATAAGAGAATCAAAATAATATGTATGACCGAAAAAACCCCTTCATTTGACATCTTTATCCCAACAGTCAATGACTTCATTACAATTCTATTCTTTAACATTATAAAAAAGGAATCTTAACAATATGTTTGATTACTCAAATTAGCGAAATTGAAAATTATTTAATTGTCAACTTAATTCATTTTCATATTCATTAGAAACTGATAACATTGATCTAACCAGCTACTAACTCAGATTATATTTTCGTATTTGTCTTACAACGAATCATAGAAATCAAAATATTATCGTATTAATTGCCTTTATGAATTATTTATCATAATTATTAAATTTAAATAATTTATGTTAATGCAAGAAGCTTGTCGAAAATATCATAAATATATCCACTAGAGAATCAAAATAACATATACGATAGGAAAAAAAAATATTTCATTTGACATCTTCATCCCAACAGTCAAAGACTTCATTAAATCTAATTACTTTTAATCTGTTCAATTGAGAAAATCTCTCAACTACTTGCGAAACCCGAACTCTAAGTAAATAGCTAAAAGTGAATTAATAACTGTTACACTTGACGGAACATACTATGATTTTTGATTACCTTATAATTATGTTCCATTTTCCTCCAAACCTCAGCGGGAAGCTTTCATTAACCTCGTCGTATATCCGTAACTTTTTTGATGTCTTGTAATAAACAACCGATCCCCACATCTTGTCGTTTAGGGCAGAAGTGAAATAGGAGCGATGACATACCTTCTTCTTTTTTTTTTTTTATTTCTTTCCCAGTTGTGATGGATTTATGACCTTGGGTATTCTTAATATATTCATGTATTTTAGAAAATGAACTCATACAGAAGATTTCTGGAGATAATATTTAAATTCAGAGAATTTTGATTTCTACGGTGTATTTTAGTTGCACACAGTTTTTGCTTGGAAAAAACTAAAAAAAAAAAAAAAGAGCGTAAAACCAAATTTTTTGTATAGGATCGCAACAAAAAAGCAATGCTTATTATAAAATTTACGTTTCAGAATAATTAATTATATCGGTATTATACATGAATATATTAATTTTATACAAACGCATCACATCCTATGACCATTTGAATTCTTTTATTATTACAGGATTTTTATTTTGAAATTATTGAGTGAATTTCAAAAATTTATGTTAATTTTTCAAAAAAAAATTATAAAGAGTATTTTGAAAAATATCGAAAAGATGAACCTACACTAAATTTTTTTTTCTTGAAAATTCTCGAAATAAATAAATGTAAAGAGTTAAATATATAAATAAATATTAAAATAAATTAAATAATGAAATAAATAAAATAAATTGTGATAAAATTAATAATAAAATAAGTAGTGATAAAATAAATAGTAAAATAAATAAATAATAAAATGAGCAAATAATAAGTAATAATAGCAGAAAATCGTTTTGGCCAAATCTTCATTTCAACCTCTTATTTTACCTGAGTTACTTATTATAAATCTCTTTCAGCTACGCATATTTAATTTCTTAAGAGAATGACACTAAAAATACCTTATGAAGGTGAATTTTATGCATTTTTCAAACATTGTTTCTTATGTGATCACGTGAAGAGAATTAAAATCCTTATAATTAAATAAGTGTAAAATGAGATGAAATCATCTCAGATAATAACTATAAAAATTAATTTCCGGTTTTTTTTTTTTTTGTTTTTTTGTATATATTGTATAGAAGCTTTATTTTGAAATATTAGTTCTATTTTAAGGTTAAAGTAGCTGGGACTCTAAAATGCTACAAATCTTACAAAATTGCAAATACATGTGTGACGCCATGAAAAAAAAAAAAAAAAAAATTTGATTTGCGTTTTTCTCAAAGTATAGTTTTTTAGAATCTTGGTACACTATCCTCTACATCTACTTTATTCGCAGCTTTGTGATCGCTGTAGCCTAATGGTCAAGGCCGTTGACTCACGGTCGGGTTGTTTTCGTCAAATCGTAGGTTCGAGCTTCGATGCACGTTAAATCTGGTCGAGATCTCAAGTCCTCCCGTGGACGAGATGTGGAAATTTGGAGAGGGAGGTGCCAAATCAGGTATCGTCTTTCGCACATTAGGAAATGAAACTGTTTTCTATTCAATGAGCGTAGTTATTTTCTAATAAACACTCATAAATTTTTTACACAATATTTGTGTAAAAATAAAAGGAAATTTGAATAATAAAATTTAAATTAAATTTTTTTTAATTAAACTCAATTTTTGAAATAATAATTATGTTCAGTATATAGAATGTTATGTACATAAGAACTCTGCAGTTTTTAAAAGTTATAAATGCAATAATTGTTACTCAAGGTTTTCCTTAAGGTAATCACTTGATTTATAAATACAAAAACATTTTTTTTATTGATTGCCCATGCATGCTTATTAATCCATAGAAATTGGATTTTTTTTTACATAAATAGATATATAAGCGTATAGATTAACCTTAACGTTTAAATATGTTTTTCATTGCTTTTAATTTTAAAAAGGGAAGATTATTTAAATTTGGGATAAGATAGTTATTTTTAATTGTCGAAGGCATCTCAGTTACCTTAAGAACATACTCTATATTCCTTCAAGAACTTACTCCATGTTTCCTCACAAACATGCTCCATGTTCTTTCAAGAACATGTTCCAAGTTTCCTCGCTAACATGCTCTACGTTTCATCAAGAATATACTTTATGATCCCTCAAGAACATGTTCCATGTTTCCTCACAATCATGCTTCGTGTTTCCTCAAGAACATCCTTTGTGTTTCCTAAGGAATATTCTCCATGATCTTGAAAACCATCCCTATAAAATGTATTATGATAAGCTACAGCATTGCATCTACGTATGAAAAAAAAATTGTTTAAAAGTAAAAAAAATATTGATTAGTTAGTTCTCTTAAATTAAATTAACTCAGAAAAAAAATCATAATAAAAATTGAGTAATTACATATATCATTTGATGTATTATCTTCATTTACATATGTTAATGAATTACTGAAAGTGGAGTAAAAAATTTGTTTTCAATTAACTTTTAGAATTACTCAAGGACTATTGGCAACAAATCTCGTTATTTTGATCCACAAGCACACGAGGAAATCCATATCTGAGCTATCGATATCGATATCACTCCTTTATTATTTTGAGGAACGATTTAATTGAAACATTATTTCAAATGGATAACGGATTTTCTTCATACGTACCTCAATTGCAACTTCCCCCCTATTCTAATTATTGTAAAATAAAGAGCTTTCTGTAATTTTATTGTGGAAGTTAATAATTTGATTACCGTAACGAGTGTAGCTCATCATTAAATATTTTGATCTAAAATTATCATGACGAGTCCCATTCGTCATTTGCAGCAAAAGACTGAATTCCACACAGCATGGAGACTTTGGGGTCCAGTTCCTTTTCATGTACGATAGTCTTTGGTAGACCCTGAACTTGAACTCAAGAGTCATCTTGAAAATCGGAGACTTAATGATCTAGCTATTGCAACTCTTAAAATCAAATCAAATGTATGCTTTGAATAATTTTGTGGTTACCTCTTTTGTCAGGTGTTCTTTCTTTGTTGTACTTTCTTACTAAGTTTGCGTTTTTTGGTATGCTTAGATTGATCGATTGCTTATTAACGTCTTTCAAAGATGCAATGCGAGGGATGTTAACAACGAATCTCGTAATTTTGAGCCAATGCAAATGAAGAAGACGCATGAGCTGGTGACTCACTCTCCAAACTTCTACGCCAATGTGAAGACTTTGAACCTCTTTATATTTAATGTGCATCAGCCTTGTTTCATGGCAGGTCTTTAGTGTCATCAAGACGCGAACCCATGACTCATGAAAGCAATGCATGTCGCGAAAATGTAACCATGACCACTTGGCTAATACGGCCATTCGTCATTTGAAACGAAGGGGAATTGCACACCACGTGAAGACTTTAAGATCCAGCTCTGCTTATTATGCATTAGTTCTTTATCTGTATGATCGTCTTTTCTAAGCCCAGGACTTGAACTTAAGACTCTACTTGAAGACTGAAGGTCAAGACTTTAGAAACCAAAGTACTGTAGCTCCTAACATCTAAACAAATAGAATTTTAAAATAATTTTGAGATTTTCGGTCTTGTCTCATATTCCTCCTTCGTATTATTTTCTTATTAAGTTCGCATTCTTTTTAGCATGTTCAGAAGACAAAAAGCATCAAGCAAATTCAATATGTGATTTGAATGTGATAATTCCAGTTCATCATTTTGAAAACCCAAAATATTCTGTTACAGTTTTATTCCATTCTGAATTAAAATAATTTTATTGTCAAAATTTAAAGAGATAAAAGTAATGAAACAAATTAGATTCAATTTAGTTTCAATATATCATTAAATCTTGAAATATTGAATAAAGCAAATTGCTTCGAGTGTATTTTACTTTTATTGTGTTATTAGATTCAGGAAATGATTGATATGTTTTTTGCACTTTGATTAAATCTAAAAATCTATCCATACTTAATTAAATAATATACAAGAAAGTTCAGATTAAAAATTGGTAAAGAACAATATACAAACACATGCACACAAACGCAATATAAATAAAAAAAATTGGCATTTTTTATTAAAAATAATAAAGTCTGGCTCTTGTATTGATTCCGTGCGAAATAGCACTTCAGTTTCTCAAATTAAACTATTCTATTATGATACTTTGATATATTTATCAAATGACAGGTTATATATTATTTCAAAATAATGCTTCTTCCATTACATAAGTCGACTGTAATCTATTTTACATTAATTTTCCATTATTTTGGCATTCTATTTCATTTAAGGATGATTCCATTTCTAACTAGATGTACGAGCATATGAATTTCCTTTTTTTAGCATTCATCTTCTTAAATTGGAAAATATTTGATAGTTCGTTTATGCATTTGCTTGGGTAGCATTTATATCAAAATTTTAATAATGCCATATAGTGTGTGAATTCAATTTAAGGAAAACTGAAAATATTTATCATTATTAAAAAAGCGTTAACGAAACAATGATTTATACGTTATTCAGAAAATTAAATGTTAAATATCTTGATATTTTATTGCTTGCTCTTATGTGATTTTCCCTTTCTAAAGACTTTATCTTTACGAAATTTTTTTTTTGAACATGCGTCTGATAAAATTAAAACAGATTTCTTAAACATTGCTTTTATTAGGTTGCTCAAAGTAAATTGACAATTAATTTACTTGAAATAAAAGAAAATAAACTCTTGTCATATATTTTTTGCCCTTTTTAAGATAACGCTTTTAAATATTATTTTACATGCAATGTTAGAATGAGTAACCTAATAAAATAATCAGAATAAAAAGTTTTTTTTAATTTTATAAGCCTTTTAAATCAAAAGATATATTCTCTTTCCTATTCAAAAATAATGTTCAGTCATAAATTCCTAATAATTCACAGCAATAAATTCACCAAAGCTCAAAATTTTAACTCTGCAAATAATTCGTTAAAAAACGTCAAAATTTTGATATTTTAACTATATATCCTTAATATAATAATGGCTGATATCCTTGATATAAAAATAATTATTATATGTGTAAATGTGTGTGTGATGAATTAATGATACTATCTTTAGTTACAGTCATGGCTTAAAAATACTAATTCTCTGAGTAAAGTCTAGTTATTTTACGTCCAATGAGAGGAAGAGGATGTTACATCGAGAAACTGACGGCGGACGCCACATGCGTCGTTTTGCTTTTGTAGCTAAATCAGAAGAAAAAGAAAGTTCCCCTGTTTGGAAACTTAAATGCAAGGATTATTCAGATTACGTGGTATTAGATTAGGGATCTTTAGGTATTTTATGTGGCGACTAAATGTCTATAGGTAAATCTCCCTACTAGTTTAGATCGTGGGAGGATGCCAACCTATTCAAATTCATAGCGCGTGTTTAAATAAATTACAAGATTACGAGAAATTGTATCAGGAAATAAAATGAACTTTCCAATAAAGTGTGTATATATAGGCAATATCCAACAATAAATGGGTTCAATCTTTCAGATCATTGAAGATGCTTGAATTCGGATAGAAAAGCATTCATTTAAAACTTGAAGGTATTTAGTGATGCACGTTAAATCTGTCGCCGTTCAAAGCTCTGACACTGGGGTGTGGGGAAGTCTAGAAATAGGGGTACCAGCTCAAATGTCGTGTTTGATCATAACTCAAAATTATGAGGCCCTTCACCAAAATTCCTCCTTTTGCTTCTCATAAATTGTTTAATAAACAATCGATCACAATCTCTTGAGACTATATGAATAATTTTGCTGCTAAATAGTTTTATGAGTAATAATTTTTACATTTAAATTTCTATTTTAAGTTATATTTATCATGAAACGTTAATATTACTAATGTAATAACTAAAAATCAGAAATAAACAATTTTTTAAGCCTTTAATACTAAGAGACAATTCCATAGAGGCAAATAATTCCAAAATTACGTCTAGGTCATAAATGGCCAATAATCCGTTTCGATAAATTGACACATTTTAACTTCGTTCGTAATTCGTTCAAAATGTTAAAAAATCCATATTGTATTTCATTGATATCGAGCCACACGATTCTGAAATAATATCAGTTTTCCTCATCAATTTACAGTCATCGGTTCCATAAAAGAATCGGCAATATCCGACGATAAATGCGTTCGATCTTTCAGAACCCTGATGATTCTTTAAATTCAGAAGGACACTCACATTAATCTTAGAACTGCGAAGACAGTGACTTGCGCCATTTTTTCATGCAGAGGATACCCTCCACCGGCCTATTAATTTTTTCCACCCCTCTGTAACGACAACAATCATAAACTCCGTAACGACGCGGCCGCTTAACGACACTGGCTGTCAACATTAATGAGTCTGTGCTGCTATAATTAATGAACCACGTGACATGTATACGCGTATGATAAATGATGTGTGAAATACTCTTGGCCCAAGGACTTTGGTGATTAAATGCTCTGGTGCTCTTTTTTTTATATCCATCCTCCTTGCGGGCAGTCCCATTTTTGGCTACCATTATTTTTGGCCACTGGCCGCTTAATACCCTGAGGGGGTAGGCGGAGAAGTTAATGTCTTTATAGATGTGTGTACATGCACATAAGTTTATCATAAAATAGAGTTAAGCGTATGCGTCGACAATGTATCAGAAGTGGGTTTCCCCCCTAGGTTTGTTCCTGTCACTTCATCGTTGTCGGTGAAGTACATGATAGAGTAAGGTTTAATTAAGAATGAAGAAGAATTAGTTATTTTAATTTAGAGAAAGAAAGAAAAATTATACGAATATAATTATAAAAAAAGTGTATTTGGGGAGTTAAATAAAGGTATTAAAATAGAAACATTGACGAAAAGATGAAATAAATATTTATAGATTTCAAAAAGGGAAGTTCGATGCGTTTTTCAGAGTGAGTTAATTCAACTGAAAAAGTTTGTTAAGATTTTTTAAAAAAAAAAATAGCCTTCCAATGCATGGTGAAAAAATAACTTATTGCTTATGAATTATGTACGAGTTACAGTTATTAAAAGCTAAGTTTCTTTTTTTTTTTAAAAAAAAAAAAAAGATTATAATTCGTACTAAAAATTAATAAAGAAAACTTACACAAATAAGTTAATGCAATTGTAAGTTTAATCTTTAGATTCTTTTTCATGTGTCGCTAAAATAATATCATTTATTTGATTTATTTCTTTTATTATGCAATAAATATTGCGCTGTTATTCTGTATGATGCATTTACAAACTTTATAATTCAGTCTAACATAATTAAATGAAATGAAGCAAATTGAAAACAAATACGATTCCTTTGATTTGTTATAGGATATTCCAAGCCTTGCTCGTGTAACATTTTTATACTAAAAACAGAGCTTTTCATTCTGAAATATCGAAAAAAACTGTACTAATAATGTCCCGAACGTTCTATAGTCTGCTCTCGAAATGATATGAAGTTAAAAGAGAGTTTAAAAAAAGTAGCGTGTGGCGGAAATGGAAGCTACATGATATAAAACTTCCAATGCAAAAAAAAAAAAAAAAAAATATGAAAGTATGTTCAATATGGAGGAACAATTACAAATTATTTAATAGTTGACAGAAAAAAAAATACGACTCTTTCAATTTATTATACAGTATTATAAGTCTTTCTTGCGTGAAGTTCTTTGTGTAACTAAAACAGAGTTTTTGTTCTACATTAAAGCGAAATTTTCGATCTAATGACGTCCTGAATGTTCCAAAGTGAATTCGGATGAAAAGTTAGGGTTAAAAGAGGGTAACAAACGTAAAGTGAGAAAGAAAACCACGAGATGTAAAATTTTCATTACTTTTGCCTCACAATGAATAGAATTTTTCTTAAAAAAAGTTTTTTAATCGAATGAATTTCCATACATATGTTCATGTAATCTAATCCGCTAATGATTGAGCTCAACATGGATTATTAATGAAATAATAATTAATTATTGAAAACAAACGATTCTCTTAGTCTACTAGAGAGTATTTCTT
Source organism: Nephila pilipes (assembly GCA_019974015.1). Taxonomy (NCBI): domain Eukaryota; kingdom Metazoa; phylum Arthropoda; class Arachnida; order Araneae; family Nephilidae; genus Nephila; species Nephila pilipes. Next base: position 95,497 of record BMAW01043682.1, on the reverse strand, counting down.
ATGTGAAGTCTTTATGTCATTAAAACAAAGCTTTTGTACAACAATCGAAAGAAATTTTAAATTTAATTATGTTCCAAACATTTCAAAGTTAATTTCTGCAATAAATTACGGTTAAAACGGAGCAAAAAAAAAAAAAACCTGTAGCAGAAAAGAGCATCAAAAGATGCTAAAATGTCATGACTTTTACCTTACAATAAATTGAATAAAAGAACATTTTTTGAATCAAATGAATCTCTGTACATATGTCTATAACATCTAATACTTTTTTGTTCATGCTCAACATCGATGGCCAATGAAACATTATGTTATAATTGAAAACAAACACGATTCTTTCAATTTATTAGAGGATATTCTAAGCCTCTCTTGCGTGAAGTCTTTATAACTAAAACAGAGCTTTTGTACTAGAATGGAGCGAAATCCTCGATCTAATGATGTCCCGAACGTTCTAAAGTCAACTCCCGTAATCAGTTGGGGTTAAAAGGGAGCCCAAAAAAAGTAATGTGAGGGCAGAAAAGAAAACCACGAGATGCAAACCTTTCATGATTTATCGCCCACTTTCCTGCAAGTTTATTTCAAGTTAAAATATGATCCTTCATGAATCATGTAATTAAGGAGAATCCACGAGGCCTTCCTCCGACGACTTTGTAGTTTGGAAAAAGCCATCTTTCACCCGCTTAATACAGAGAGAGAGAGAGAGAGAAGAGAGGACGAATTCATCAATAAAACTTTCCTACCGTGCGCCGGGCAATTAAAAATAACTCATTCCATTTTGCTTTGGGTTCTATATATTTGCGCAAAGCAGGAAAAATGACTGAACTGATGTTGACAAATTACAGTCGCGGGACGGGGGAAAAAAGTCAATTAGCTATCGGATTTAATTGCTTTTCGTATCGATTTAAAAGAAAATTAATCCGAATCCCCCAGTCCACCATCCTTCATTAGAGAGCATCATAACTCATAAGTTTTAACTCCCTCGGTATGCTTTGTGTGGTGCGGTTTATTAATTGACGTCACATCGGCCTTCGAGTATTTTTCCTCCTCCAGGGAACTGTTTTATTAGTTGAAGGTGAGAGTTTTGAGTGAATTTATATAGATTCGCGTAGCGTGAAGTGTTATATAAGTTTTCTCTCTATATCAATATATCTTTATTTTAAAGTAAATGAAATATAATGGAGAAATGGGTTGATTTTAAATTAACTTTGGGAGTTTAACAAAAAAAAAAAAGGTTTTAATGTTTCACTCTTATGTGATACTGTATTAAATATGATAGATAAATCATTTTCATCGCAAATATTAAATTCCGTTGTTTTTCATGTAATTCACGTAATAATCATAGCAGAACAGGAAGGAACGACTCAAATTGCTGAAATTACTGATTTGTGTTGTATTTAAATACAAAATGAAATATAATGCAGCAAGGATAAATTTTAAATTACTTTGGGGGTGTAACAAAATAAAAACTTTTAAGTTTACTTGTGTGTAATAGTGTATTAAAAAAGATGGAGAAATCATTTTAACATTGCTAATATTTAATTCCACTGTTTCTTATATAATACGTGTAGTAATCATGCAGATGCAGCAGGGGAGCAATATTTAAATTACTTTGTGGTTATAATTAAGAAAACTTTAATATTTTACTTGTACCAGTTTGTAATAACGTAATAAATATAATGTTTAAATAATTTTTTCACACATTACTAACGTTAAATATTCTGTTATTTCTTGTATAATTATTTCAATTATCAAGCCTAAACAGTGAGGGAGGGAAATGAACTTAAATTCCTAATTTTTGTTACATCTGCGGTATGAATGATTTTTAATATGTGTTAATGGGTACTCTAACTGATTTCTTGAAATGTTAGATTTTTTTGCTTTTAATTTTTCCACCTTTTTTCTCGTGGAACTTTAAATTACTCCTCGGGATTTAAAATTAACTTTTTATAACATATACATTAACTCACATTTTAAGTATAAAATAAAAAAAAAAATGACATATTGATATTTGAATTAATTTATTAATAGAGAAGGAAAGGCGGAAAAATTCTTTTTTGAAGTGCACTTTTTTTTATGAAAAACTCTTCAAATATTTTTTTAATTGTGAAATTTTTAGAAATAGATTAAAAAATCATTTTTAAAAACTATGAGTGATTCTTTAATTGAGAAACACAAAGTACAATTTCGAAATATTGTGACTTTCATGTAAAATTTGAGTCGCAGGGGAAATTTTGAACACAAGAATAACTTTAAAAATTCAATTTTGAGAAAATTGCACGTAATTGAAACGAAAGACACTGAAAAGCCTCAAATTCTTTGAAAAAGGAATTAAATTCCTAAAAAAATAATTCAGTTAGAATAATTTTGTTGCTAATAGTATTTTTCATATAGTTTATGCTATTTTTACTGCTAAAATATTATACTGCATTTATTGCACTATATTGCATACAGTATAAGAATATATAATTTTTTTTATTCTGTTTGAATAAATAAAGCGTCATGTCTCAGTAATTTATTATTGAGATATGGCCCATTTAAATTCATAACATAAAGAGTATCTTATTACACAAAAGTATAATATTCTAACCATGACCTAGTACATAGTCATCATACTTCAAGTTTAATTTAATTCGAAATTTGATGGCTATTTGGGCTTATCTGAGAAAAGAGAACAATATTTTTAAAATTCAAAGCTTTTAGACTTTTCAGATTTGCCCTCATTGGACAGCCAAAACTCTATCCAACCATCTTGCTAATAAGATTTCAATGGTTTGCTTCTGTAATTGAAATAATATTTTTTCATAAATGATTTGGAGCTTGAATTTTAATTTTTTAATGAAATACTTAATTTTTTAGTCATAAAATTATTTCTTTGAATAAATTGCTTCTGAGCAAGTGTTGATTCAAGGTCATAATGAGTCATCAGCGATGGATGACCCATTAAATTAAGGGGACTATGTATCCGGCTAGCAACTTTTTCCAATTAAATGTTTATATGTAAAAAGTTTTTATTCAACGCATTTCATCACATACAAAATATGTAATTCAAGGGCTAAAAATTCATTTCATACCAACAATTATTTAAAATTTTAATTTTTTTTTTAAAATATTACAATATTTTAAAATCCTACAACTTCTATAAATTTTAATATTTCTAAGCAATTTTTTATCCAATTTCGTAGAAGTGTTTCTCATAATCCTGTGCATGGATTCAGTTGTACTGATATTATTTATAGATTTGCAATTTTTTTCCCTATCACATTACAAGAAACAATAAACAAACAAAACATTGAAATTTGAAGATTTTTTTTTTTTTTTTTTTAAAAATTAATGTTTGCCTAAATCCTTATCCCATGCATAGAATTATCAAACATTCAATGCAAAACGACAGATTTTTTTTTTCAAAACGTTATACTGACTATAAAAAAAAAAAAATGGCATAGCGTTTAAAGTGCATGACTGTCATGAAAATTAAAAGCTGAGAAAAACTTTAAAGCTTTGAAACTCAATGAAATGATTTGGCATACTGTAAAAGAAAATTTAAATAACTCGCCAAATAGTGCAGCTAGACCTGTGAAATTTCGTACATTTATTTAGAAAATATAACACAATTGAAACAAAGTAATTATATCTTTTTTAACACTTTGATAATTTTTAGGTCCCTGTAAGCCCGAAACGAGACATAACTCAATAACATCAAAGCTGTTACCTGAAATTAAGGCAAGGGAAAATTACGAGCATTCATAACACATTCACATTATATTCAAAAATTAATTGCAAAAAAAAAAAAAAAAAAAGCAAGATAAATTAAAATAACAACAATATGTGAAAAATTATTCAATTTAATGAAATATATTATCTTTAATAAGTATGAAATTCAGTTCAAATGTTCAGACAAAATGTTAGAACTAAATTTATATTTTATTTTAAATATTATTTATACTATTCTTACTCGCATATACTTAACATACAACGAGCACCTATTTCGTGATAATTTCAAATAACCATAGAATTTCAGTCCAAACAGAGCGGAAAGTAATACTAACTAAAGAAATAAATTTTCCCTTATTTTGAGATATTATTCAAGTTATTAAAGGGCAATGCTTCTTGAAAGTATAAGAAATGTGTTAAAGAAAGTCTCTTGCACTGTTATATTCTTATCCGTATTGCGTATAAAAGCAGAAAATAAATTCTTTTTCGAAATATGATGGCGAAAAAAAAATTTGAAAGTCCGAAAGAAAATAGTCTAGAAAAAGCTAGAAACAGTATTTTAAATTACTTTATTACCCATTTTCGACTCTTTTATCTCACTTAACGGTTTTTATGATCTTTTCAAAATTTAAGAAATTTCTGATTTGTTTATATACGATGATTATTTTGTATTTAATATATGTCTCATTAATATATATATATATATTAACAACTAACATATATAGAACAACTAACGAGCAAATAAGAAAACAGAAGAAAAAAAGGAATAGTCATTTATAAAAAACCATCCCATATATATATATATATATATATATATATATATATATATATATATATATATATATATATATATAGGAACCAAAGAAAAGAACTACACTATTATATCTCTGTTTTCAAAATTTCTTTTTACTCAATAAAATGTGGTATTATATTTTTATAAATTCCAAAGCATGTTTCTTAGTGGCAAAAAATTAAGCAAGACACAACATATACTAAAAAGAAAGATTTTTTTTTTTTTTGAAATTTAATATATCTCAAATATTATTCCTTTATTGTTTTCAGAGAAAATGAATGTTTAAGAAGTATTAAAACTGTAATGTAGTTTTTTGAAATTCAAAAAAAATACCCTTCATGATTTCTTAAATAATTTTTTGCAAATTTACAATGATATTTCCGTAATTTGATGACACATAATTTGTGTCATTTTCTCCCGCAATTTTTTCAGCTTCATATCCCCGAACTTTTTTCACCTATAATCTTATTTATCAGTCAGTTTCTTTTGCCTGCCAAAACATCTTAATGTAGAAGAAATATACATACGTTTACAATTAAAAATTAAATAATTTCCCCTTTCCATCTAAAATAGGAAATGATTTTGGGTACACATTTTTTTACACCAATCACAATTTTTGCTTGTGTCTCCTATCATTATTTTTTATCGTTCTCTGCAGATTATTAATAACAAGTAAAAAAATAATTCAAATTTACGATAGCTGTTTAAAAACATTTTGCTGTTTTTTTTTTTTTTTAAATAATAATATTTTTTCCCCTTATTTTTAAATGGAAAATATGATTACTTCTTTTCTTTTCGCTGTACTTTCTTAAGACTGAAGAAACGAGTAAAAATGTGTTCTTTTATATGGATGCTAGCATTCCTTTCTCCAAAAATATGAACGTGCTATTAACTCTTGTTAAGAGAATGAGAATAAGAAGCGACAGGGTACTCCGAGCTAATTTCGTGTTCCCGAATTTAACCCAGAAAAAAAAAATCAAGAAAAAGAATGGAAGCCAGACAATGTCGAACAAAATTGTCCGTTCCCCTTTCCCTTCCTGTCACTAAACGATATATAACGTGAACAGCAAAAGTAGGAAAAAAATTTCAACATCATTTCTACTCCCCTGGGTGGCATCACTTGATTCTTCCTCATATCACGTGACATGTGCGGACATTTCTGTAGGGTGGAAGTGTCAGCAATTAGCCCAAAGACAAGAGCCCTGTCAACGTTGTAGGGGGCCATATTTGGCGGTTAAATGCCCTTGGCAGCAACCTCATAATAGATTAGGGAGCTGCTGTTCATTTAAAAGATTTTGGGTAATTAAGTTTTAAATTGGGGTCGAAGTTATGTGGCAGATCCAACAAAGTAGTGAGTAGATTCTGACATCTTTCAGTCTCTCTAACCGCTATTACATAATACATTTATATCTAGCTCCTTTTGTATTACATTTATGTACAGCATTCATTTCAAAAACTTGATTAGCTTAAAGATGGATATCATAAAAAGTTTACTTAAGATTATACAGTACCTTAAAAATGGCCAAAATATCGAGGAAAAAAAAATATTATCTTATTTTAATTGTATGACTTTCCTAAAAGCTTGTACATAATTTCATTGTTATAAACCACATTATTTAGCACATAATTGCATAGTTCTAGCTATATTATTTAACTAGTTCTCTAAATTGTTCTTTAATAGAGTTTGCTAAAACATTTCATTGACAAATTCTTTTTCTTAGTTTTTGTTTTTTTATGACGGCCATGTATTTAAGGTAACAGAGACGCCTTCGACACGGAAATATGATATATATATATATATATATGTGTGTGTGTGTGTGTGTGTGTGTGTTATACGAGTAATTAATTATCAAAAACTGTATTTACAATTGTATATCGTATTTTTAACCTTAGATACATGTTTTACAAAATCTACTGCATTTATAACTTTAAAATTTTATAGAGCAATTTAGGACATAACATTATACATACTGAATATAATTATGATTTAAAAAATAGAATTTAATAAAACTTTAAAAAAAATTATTTTTTCAATTTGAATTTTCTCTCTCTTTGATTTTTATACAAATATTATGCGATACTTAAAATTGTGAGTTCTTATTGAAAAAAAAAATGTTCACACGGTATAGGAAATAATTTCATTTCCTAATGTGCAAAATATCAGCAAGATGTATAGAATATACTTTGAGGAAAGTGTATTAGAAATTTTTCAAAGAAAGACAAAAAAGATTACAGAAATTTTTTCAATAAAAGTGGCAAATGCAATTTTTTCCCCCTATGACATGACACATGTTCTTATAGTTTTAAAATTCAACCTTCGAACGCGTTCTTTTTATTAAATTTTCATAAACCATACTTGCAAGAAATGAGCAAAATGTGCTCTGTTTTTTAACAGAAGCATCCAAAAATATTATATTTGAAGCATTTTGGTACCTTAGTTGCCTTAAAATGCTACGGCGTTTTTTGTTATTAGTATAAATTTTTTAATTTTTTGGGTTATTTTGCATAAAATATTTGATAATTATATACATGGAATGAGGATTTAGGAACACAGCTATTTTTTAAAGAAATATCCACAGTTTTAGATATAGCTTGTTTTTTACTATTTTTCCTAGTATCTAACAGTTATTTATTTTCTTTTGCAAAAATAAAAATAACACAAATAGAACCAAACTTATGCACAAAATTGTGAGAAACGATTCTAAAAAATTGAAGGAAAAAATTGTTAAAAAATATTACAATCTGTAGAAGTAGGAATTTTGATCATTGAAATATTAAAAAAAGTAATAAAAATTTTTATAATTGTTTGTTAGAAAATAAAGTTTTTTTTTTTTTCCCTAAAATCATATTTTATATGTGCTCAAATACAGTGAAAATAAACATTTTCTTACAAATATTTAATTTAAAAAATTACTCTGTGTACCATTAAATGGAAATTTCTTTTTTCAGCAAATGCTTGATGTGAACAAATCTAATCTTAAGAATTAATGATTCGATAAGCCTATCTTAAGAATGTTAGTATTTTCTACAGTTGAAACCGAAATAATCGTGGTAATAATGTTTATGGAGTTAATCTAAGAAGGGATTTCCATTAAAAATTATGTATTACTTTATATATTCTAGAGTTAGCAAGAAAGTTGAAAAGGGAAAGTATGAACATAAAATTAATTTTCTTCTTGATAAATTTCTAGTTCTCTAAAAGATTTAAATATTATAACCTACAGTGAAAGATCCTGTTTTACGCATCTGCGATTAATCCTGATTCAATATAACGCGGTCATTTTGTTCACCATTTATCTTATTTTTATAATAAATTAATTTATTATGTGATCCTGTATCGAAAAGATTAAACGATAAAGAAAAACGGATGGTGTATTTTGGTAATGCTTTTGTGCTGTGTATATTATGATATACGATACAATACTTAAAAGTGTGAAATGAATCGTAATCGTTATTAGTAAGAGACATTGTGACGCAAAGAATAAAAAGTTAAGAAAATCCTTAACCGTTTTATTACAGCTTATAATGAGCTAAATCTAAATGAATTATTAATGGGGAGCATTTACTTAATTGCGTCCTTAATCACATATTATAATGGAGAATTCTACTTTTCTTAGCCCATTGGCTTACTAATCTCTCTCCCCCCCCCATAGTCGACTGTATATTAATTATTTAATTTTAAGAAAATTAGGTGAAAAAGAATCTAAATTCCTCCTTAGAGAGGTATTCTTAAACGGTATGCCACTTTTACTGCTACGTAGTTGAAGAAATCTCCAAAAACCATTGTTCGTAAATCGTGATCTATTTAGATACATCGAATGTGTTATACACCATTCAAGATATCAACTTCTCAGCTTTCCAATGGACTATAACATGTCACTATCTACCGAGCGAAAGAAGAAAACATAAAGAAGTTACAGCTTATACCTCCGTCTCACTGCTGAATGGATTTGAAATGTGCGGCCAACTGCCAGTGCGTTAATTGATCCAAACATTAGGTTTTATGCAGCTGGATCCGAGTCCAGTAGATTTCCAGTAATGAGATAGAAGTCAAGTATATGCTCTTAAAACATCGCCTCACAGTTGCTCACACCTGTATAGTGTGCCTGACAACCTCTCCAACTCCACTATCTCCCTTGATCTCTCTTTTACACCTCCGATTTCAATATCTCCATTCACTACACTTATGTAGTAATTGAAATGAACGTAAGTGACAGTTCTTTCACAAGGCAAGGTTCTCAAGTCAAACATCGTAGTAAAGTAGTCTAAGAGGCCAATTAAACAGAAATGCGCGTTACAAGGACAAGCACATAATATACCAAACATACGCATTTGAAAATGTTTACTTAGTAAATTAGGTTAGGCGAAAGCGCTAACTTTATCCGCTTTTACCAATCACAAAAAAATAAATTAATTAAGGTAACTCGAAAGCCTTCGACAAAGAAAAAGAGTTCATTTTATGTCAAGTTTAAATAAACCGCTCTTTTTTAAATTAAAAGCAACAGAATACATATTTTAACATTGAAGTACCAGTATATATTTATATATCTGTTTTTATAAAAATTACATTTATAAACATAAGTAATTATGTATGGGTAATCAATAATCAGTAGCTGTATTTACATTTGTGGGTCATGTACTTACCTTTAAGTACCTCTTGCATAAAATTCACAGTATTAATAACTTCAGAAACTTACAGAGTACTTGTAAACGTAGCATTCTATACACTACAATTAATTATAATTTCAAAAACTAAATTGAATAAAATTTCTTAAAAAATTCTGATTAAAAAATCCCATGATTTTTATACAAATATTGTGTTGTACCAAAAATTTGTGAGAGCTTATTGGAGAAAAATTACTATCACAATACAGAAAATAGCTCCATTTCGCAATGTGCAAAACATCAGCGCCATAGATGTAATAGGTTTTGCAGAAAATGTTGCAGTATCCTAAATAAACACATTTTGAGAAAAACGCAAGTACAAAAAAATAAATAAATAAATAAATAAATCTTAAAATAAATCCAATTTAATAATTCCTTGTTTGCTATATCCAATTTAATATGCAAAGTTTTGCACAGAACAGGTTTAGGCTCCCAAAGTGCGCTTTTTTAAAAGTAATTATTATTAAATTACTCAATTAAATACAAGAATTAAAATAAATGATGAAATATCGAGAAATGGATAATAGTAATATTTTCCGATATTAAAATTAAAAGAAACGATAAATTATTAAATTAAATATATTTAAGCTACATATAATTAAAATTAAAGCGAACGATAAATTATTAAAGTGAATGTTATATTACCTACATGTAATTAAAATTAAAGCCAACGATAAAGTATTAAATTGAATATATGAAGCTAAATTGAATATGAAGCTAAATGTAATCAAAATTAAATCAAAATATAAAAAATTGAAAAGTAATTTGGTACGCCAAAAGTGATCTGGTACGCCAAAAGTGATCCAACTAAAACAATATACCTTTGGGTAGTTAAAATCCGCAGGGGTGTCTTTTCAAAAGCAAAGGGGATATTCAGGATGGTACGGGAAAAGTGAGGAGGGAGCTCATTCGCGAAAGGCATATCGCTCGGATTTTATAATATAGCGATTCAAAATATCCTTTTGAATTCATTCAAAGAAAAAAAGTACTCTGATGATAAATTAGCACCGATAGAGAGGGAAAAGTTGTTGCAAAGTAAATTGGTATACTTGTTCTACATAAAAAAAAAAAGTCTTTAAACAACAAAAAATAAACCTTATTTGATTAAAATTGATTAGTTTCTTTGATACGGAAAAACGTAGTATTTATGTATAATACCTCAACAACAAATATAAAATAGCTTTCATATGTAGTTAGGTTTTACAATAAACGAGGAAAAACTATAAGATTAAAGTTTTTAATGTTTCGGTTTCTTTACACACAGAATTAAGATCTTCGAGAAATCAAGGTATCGGGAACATGACGATAATTGAAAATATACTCAATTAAAGAAGCGCATATTCTTAATGTTGATGAGTTTCAAACTTGACAGTCTATTAGTTTAAAAATTGTTAAAATTTTACCCTTAAAAAAGTTTAAAAAACGATATGGCAACCTCTTGTTATTGTAAGAAGTTCACTCAACTCAAAGAACGTCACTAGAGCCACCTTTCAAGAGATTAAAAGCGAAACACACCTCGATGAATAATTCATTATATTTAAAGAAAAATAGCGTAAAAGGAAGGAAAAAAAGCTTCAACTCAGCCATCTCCTTAGGATCATGCACACAAAAAGCAACCCAGCTAACTAAACCCAATAGACATGATAAGCTGTAACTGATGACATACTGTGGGTTCTTTTAAATTTTTTTTAAAAGGTGAGGGTTTTAAAAACATCAAACCCTTTTTTTTTTCATTTTATTTAAACAGGGTTTTACTGCTATAAAAAGACAGCCCGTGAGTGAAATAAATAATAATACTTCCATCGATGTATGTATAGAGGGTGGGAAAAAAAGAAATCCTTCCATAATTGATTTGGTCTTTCTTGTGGAGGGAACGCGAGGGCGGCCGAAAGTACGTGTCCCTCACGTGATTGATCACGAGAGGAGAAAGCCCTTCATCCTCACAGTGTTCTTTTTGGCAACTTTAATTACGCGAGGTTTCAGTAGCCCCGGCTCCCTATGACAGTGATATATTAGCTTCGGGCCCTGGGAAAGGTTTACCATCTCGCTCGTCCACGGAGATCTTGTGCCGCGGTCTGTTGCCACGAGATGGCGCCCTAGATGTCACAAGAGCTACCATCGTACAACTGTTGGACCAGAGATGTAAAACAAGTTTTTTTCCCCCCAAGTTTTCAGCAAGAAACTAAGTAATTTGTTTCAAGGAATTGTTTGGAAATCTTTAGAGTAATTTGGAAATTGGATTAAAGATGTATGATTTTCACATCAGATTAGGAGTTATTCATGAAGCTAATGAAGAGAATCTGTAGTTTTATCTTAAATGAGGGGGTAGGGGATGAATGAGCCCGAAGAGGGAAATTTTTAAGTTGAAAAAAGTCTGTACTTATGAGATAAGAAAACAAAACAGAAGTGGATGGATTTTTTCTCCTCAGGAGGATAATCGAGATAATAATTATGGAAAATCTTAGACCTAGAATGTCTCAATATAAGTTTCTTTTTGATTTAGTCTTGTAACGACCACTGATTATCATTTGATTCAACCTTCCATTCTAAGTTTTATAATATAGTCCAGTTATTGCACAATCAAATGAAGAGGATGACAAATGATAATTAAGTTTGTGACGTATTTCCTTCATTGTTTTATTCTACGACCCTTTTAAAGCCTAATTAAACTGTCAATAAATTCCAAACTCCAACTGAAGATGCGTAAGAGCAAGACAAAATACTTTATTAACTACCAAAGCATAGATAAAATTACTCTATCTCGAAACCTTTTTAACTGAATAAATCGTAGTTTATAATCCAGTAAAAAAAACCTTAGCTTACCAAATTACTCGCTTTGATTCACACGCTACTACATAACATTAGATCCAAATCTTGGTACTTTAAATAAGGAATCGCTTCATTGTAAACGATTAATTACGACGTCTAAATCCAATTTACAAATGCCTATCAGCCTCTCATTATCCTCTATCTCCATTTTCTTCCTTTTCACTTACATATCACTATCTCTAATTCAATTCAATTCACTTCTTATCTTCATCTAATCTATCTAATCACGTTTCATTTTGGTTGGAATGAGTTGTAATTGTATCCAATTTCAATTACCTAAAAGTCCCCGAGGTTAGTGAAGAGAAAATCGCGAATAGCCCAACGTCACAAGTTTAGTTTCTTGATATTTCTAAAATGATGAACATGCCCTCTCTTTGTCTATTCTACCTCAACGCGTTTGTAATCTAGTCTAACGTCAGTACTAAAGATCAAGTTTACCATTGTATTCGAGTCCGAGTGAATTAACTTGCGATGACTAGGGATTAGAGTATATTTCTTAGCTCTTACTCACACCGAGAGATCCTGGATCTTTGTTCGATAGCAATCTATATAGGCTCACACATGTCACCTGCATTTACGCTCAATAATCTTCTTCCAATTCTTTACTTATAACTTTCCAACCTCTGAAATTTAATTTGGTTTTGCTCATGTGTACGTTTCTTCTATTCATTTCTTTACAATTCTTAAGTTCAAGTATTTCCATAGGCCCAGTTCCATTTGGTTGAGTGGAGGGTTTTTATTTTATTTATTTATTTATTTTATGTAATTCATTTCTTTTTTTATGTAAGTCCCCAATGTTATTGAAGGAAAAATCGCGGATATCCCAATGTTTCATGCATTCCATAATAAGTCTAGTAATGCAGTCAATAAATTTCATAGTCAAATGAAGAGGAAAAGAGATGATAATCAAATTCTTTTTAACCAAATTATGCATTTTGAAAGTCTTATCCCTAACAATTCTCTGAGTGGTACCATTTACCTAAACGCGCCTAGATTATGGTTTAGAACACAAATTTAATTCTCTTCTTACTAAATCACACCAGTTCTAGCGAGTAAACAAATTGTATTTGAAAGATCGAGTCTGGAACCTTCCACCTATTTCATCTAGGATCCTCTGACCGCTTCTTAGATCACAAAAAGCTTGGTTCAGACATCTCATTTCATTAGTTCAGACACCGTATAGCTAATTCCCTATTATTTAATTCATCGCTATTTGAAAATGTAATTAGTTTATTTAATCCGTTTATTTCACCTCATAATTTCATTCTAATGTGCATGAATCACATTTCATTTAATGAGGGTAATGTTTTAGTTTAAGCAATTCGAATAGAAAAATCCCAAGGTTCGTGAAGGAGAAATAGTTATATAATATGTGACATCGCAGTCTGATAGATTTATAATAATTAACGAAGAATTTGCAGCAGAAAAAAAAATAGATCAACTATATATAGAGAGAAATTAAACAAACTTTTTCATAAATAAAAAAGGGATGCTTTGAGGAATTTGTAGAAAATCTGAAATCAATGGATTCAGGGAATTCTGTATGATTTAATCACGTTAACATCATAATGTTTGGAGTTATTTATGAGGTTATTGTAGAAAGCTTATAAATCAATCTAAAAATGAATGAGTAATACAATGTGAAAGCCCATCAAGAAAAAATAGAATTTATGATTTTGTGAGATTGAAAAAACAGATTTATTAGGGGGAAAAAAACTTATAGAGTCATTCAAGGCTGTCGTAGGAAACATTTTAGTTTTGGCAGACCACATAAAATTGTTTGTAATTTTATTATGCCGCATTAATTTATTTTTAATCAAATGAGGTCACATTATTTCAGTCTCTCTTCCCTTCTTTCTTTCTGTTCTGAAGTTTCAGTCGATGGTATTTAGAACTTTCCATTATTTTTTTAAAAATTACTTTTTATACACACCTGATAATTTCAAAATTCTTTATTTTTAATAATATTTAGACAATAATTGAAAATTAAAGTATCAGTATTTTGATAGCATAAGACAGACAGCGGAATAGCTAAGGGCTGGTGTTTAAGTACATTTTACAAGCACAGAATATCAAAATATAAACTTTTAACTCATTGGAAATTTAACTGCAACTTGCAACAGAAAATATTATTTTTTCTTGCGCTAAAAATAGATTGTATCAACTATACATCTATTGAAATTAAAACATTTCTTCTGGAAACTTAATACGACCGTTTTAACCGAGTGATTATTGTCATTTATTGCGAATTTTGTACCTGGCAATGTTGCAATCGAGTCGTGAGTTCGATACCTAATTCCACTGAAGATTCGCTGTGTGGAATAATAATATGTTAAATAAAAGAGAAGCTTAAAGCCATTATGTAGTGTTCTGTGGAAATTAGAAGAGGTGGAGAAAAGCTTAAAAGTCATCTTTATTTGGCGATAACTTAAAATTATAAGGTCTGTCGCCAATAGTCCTCTCGAAGCTTTTAGTGTAATTCTAGTTCCGACCAATCAACTAAAAAAATTTTATTTTCAATTCAGGCATTAATCTATTATTATTAGATTTAAAACTATAGATATATCATATGCAACAGAATAAGAGATGTATATAAATTCCCGAAAAAAATAATAAACTCGAGTTTTAAACAAAAAGCTGATGTTTTGAAAAAATAAAACCCATTGAAAATGAATAAATTCATGAGACGATGATGATTAAATGCGATTAGCATGAGTTCCTAAAAAAGGTTAAAAGGTTATTTTAGAAGAGCTCTAGAGTCGATTTGAATGGGTTAGTTTAGTTTTAGTTTTTTATTAACGTCGCACTAGAAGCAACACGAGGGCTATTGGCGACGGACCTCGTAATTTTGAACCACGGTCAAGTGACGAGGACGACACCTGAGCTGGCACCCCCCTCTCCTAACATCCACACCACGCCAACGGGAGAACTTTGGACCCCGAACAGATTTAACGTGCATCAGCCCCGGCTACACGGCGGGTCTTTGGTGGCCAAGGATCGAACCCGCGACTGAACGAAAACCGCCGGTCGCTAGTCCACGACCTTGGCCACTAGGCTACCGCGGCCCTCGATTTGAATGGGAAAGATTAAGGGATGAGCAATTGTGTTTTCGGAGAACAATGATGTGGAGATTTTCAGATATGATTACGAAAAGTTCGTATTTAAAAAAAACTAAACATTATAAGATACTGCAAGAAGTTTATTTTTAGAAATATAGGTAATAAAACCCTTCAATTCAAAAAAAATATTTCGAGCTGAACAGTAAGAAGTACAGATGGCAGACAATATTATGGAAACACTTGGAATCTGAATTGTTAATTTTATTAGTATGATGAGTATATGGACAGCAACGATTCGACATGGAACACATGTATATAAACCAGTCCCTGCGGAAAACGATCTTTTCCACCATTCAATCTGTAAAATATCTACCTATTCTGCTAAGGACAAAGGTGGAAGAAATCTCCTATTACTTGTTACTCAAAAATACCTATAAATGTTCAATAATGTTAAGGTCTGAGGGCTACTAAGCAACTGTTTCACTTCATTTAATGTTCATTAAGCCAACTTGTGATGAATTTTTCTGTATGGGTATGAGCATTATCCGCCTGAAACAAGGGATAGTCTCCAGGGGTAACTGCCTTCACCAATGAATGAACGAGATTCAGGAGAATGTTCAAACAGGTCTGAAAAATATGCGATCCTTAAGGAGTATTAGTCCTAAAGATGGCCAATAAATAGCACCACACACATTTAAAAAAAACACTTCTATGCTTTATAATAGGAATCAAGCAGCCAGGACGGAATGCTTCGAGGTGACGTAGCCATTCACAGATTTTTCCTGGGGTGGAAATCAAAATAAAAGAAGATTCATCAGACCAAAATCGTATCTTTCCAGTTATTAAGATTTCTGTTTTTATTCTCTCTGCACCTATGTAAGGTTTTTGACATTGATGTCAGTAATGGAGGATTTCTACTTAGCAACATGGCCAAAGAAATCTATTCATAAAAGTCCTGATGAGCTGTTCTATTCGAAAGGGGATCTTCTCGATCAATGTTTAAATCTGCTGTTATTTTCTCAGCTGTTGATTTGCATTTTTGGTGAATAATGCTATTGCTCGCTGATCAGCTTTCATTTCCATTTACAGTTTCTGTGTTTAGAAATAATTCGCTGTTCTCTTTTATACCTAGCCATAATTTCAGACATAGATTTTCTCCTATACTCACAATTTTAACTGTTTTAGAGACTGAAGTCCTTTCTAGGAGAACACTAATAATCATGCCCAATTGTGAATCTGTAAAATCTGATATTTTAAAATAATATTACGCAACTAGTGTCTTATCTGTAATTATTACACTTATAATAGATAGTTGACTTCGTGCCCTATTCGTATATCAAGCAAACAGTGAAGCCTACACCATGCCAAAATTTCACACAAAAAGTTTCTTTTGTGATTTTTCAGTAGATGTCCAGTATTTTGTCAACCTTTTGGTAGCTCTATAATTACTAATGTTCTAGAAATTATTGAATAACAATTATTTAATTGCCCTATATTTGGTAGCCCTACAATTACTAATGTTCTAGAAATTATTGAATAACAATTATTTAATTGCCCTATATTTGGTAGTCCTATAATTACTGTCGTACTAGAAATTATAGAATAACAATTATACAAATCCTACAGCTAGTAGTAAAACAAAATATTTGAACAGATAACGAGATGTTTCTAGGAATTTTTAAGAAGTTCTAGATTGAATAAAAAAAGTTACAATTCGATGAATAGTTACTCACAAGGAATTAGAAATTGATTGTTTGTAGTTGTTTTCAAACTCAGTAACTTTTGTAGTAACTTTTCGCAAAGAACATTGATTATGAGAAAGTTATCCAGTGAGATTATGTAAGAGAGAGAGAGGAGAGGTGGCAAGGTTATATTGAAAAACATCAAACACAAAGCGCATCCTGAAAATTATTTATGGGATATCCAATTAAGTTCCTTTAACAATAATTAATATATTGAATAATAGTTAAACACAATTTAATATTGTATAGTCATTTAATTATTAATAAGTAATGTTGTTTATGTTTAAAATGTGTTAATTTACAGTTAAAAAAGTTTATTTATATTGTAATAATTTGCCTGTAATACTAAATGGATTTACTGTAATTTAATTACGTGCTCTATTTAAAGAAACAATTAAAGCATAAAGTATATAAACAATTGCTTATTTTATTATTGGAGAAGCTCAAGAAAGAATAAGACACGTAAATGTTTTCTGAAAAGTTTTGAAATCTTTTTAAATGAAGAAGTATAAAAAAATATAAAATAATTTTGTAAGAAATATAGTCGTAAACAAAAAATCAATTTCCTTTTTATATTATCAAAACACACTTTTTTAAGCACGTAGTAATTTTACAGCAAATCGAAATTCACATCACGTGTTATTTTTCACAAAATAATCCGTGATTTAATCCCCTTAATTTTGAAGCACTATGCAAAGCAATTTTAATGATAACTATTAACTAATAACTATAGGTAAAGTATATATAAAAAAAAAATCTTTCGAAAAAATTATTATTTCACTTTAAAGAACTAAATTTCTACAGAAACTGATTTGAAAACAACGATTTAATTTAATTTTACTGCTACTCGAAACACCTTCGATTTATCGTGCAAAAATTTCCAAACCCCGTTCAGTTAGGACCCTGGCGGGTAAAATAAATAAGTAAAGATTGTTTTCCATAAAATTTTTACAAGCAGTGTTTTTCCATCCATTTATTACAACATCTAATCTTTCGGGCATTCTGGAGGAGCGTCGGCTCACTTTGTTTTGTGGCATTCCAGTTGTTTCTGCAGCCATTCGTGGCCTGGCGGAAGATATATGAAGCCCTCGCCGGTTTTATTAGTCTGAAACTAGCAATGGAAAACAGTAACGCGCCGAGAATTCTATCTTTATTCGGTAATTTCGGAACACACCTGGCAATCGGCTTTGGACTTTTATGTTCACGCCACCTTGTGTTCGCTGCTGGAAGTAATGTCTGTGGTTGTTAAGTAGAAAGCAAAGGCAGGCCACTCGCTGATCCGGATTTTTTGGGGTTTGCCAACTCCAAATGTTTTTCGCTTTTGCTGGGGAGCTTTTAGAATGCTCTTTTTTTGCCTTTTCTGTGTTTTATGTCACAAAGAAAATAGAAATGTCTGGATATAACATGACGAGATTCGCTTGTTATCCAAGACATGACGCCTTTTACTTTAATGTCTTTGTTTCAAGAAATAAATAAATAAAAAGTATAAATGATCTGAGGAAACTTGTATTTCATGCTATAATTGCTAGTTTTTAGTCGAAGCTGTCAGCAATGGCGTAACTCGAGAGCAAATGTCTAGGTTGTTCAGACAATTTGACTCCTGACTGTCAGTTTTTTCTACCTACTGTTTTCTACCCACACTTAAGTCTATCTGATTTTTGAGAACAGAAACAAACTAAACAACATATAAGACGTCAAATAGAACACGAAAAAATAACATGTTGTTTCGTCACTCATCTTGCGTGTCTTATGATTAAGGATTAAAAAGATGGAAACACATAAAGCTTA
The DNA here is from genome assembly GCA_019974015.1 of Nephila pilipes. NCBI lineage: Eukaryota > Metazoa > Arthropoda > Arachnida > Araneae > Nephilidae > Nephila > Nephila pilipes. Next base: position 76,916 of record BMAW01043682.1, on the reverse strand, counting down.
TAATGAAAATCATAAATTATTGCTGTCACAATATATTGCTGTGATATTACTTTATAAAATAGAAATCTTCAATTTTAATATTAGGCTTTGTTTTTCGCTACTTTGTTTATAAAATGTAGAAACTTTTACTGCATCAATCTTGATGGAAGGGGAGGGGGGGGAATGATAGAGAAAGAATTATAATGAAGAATCAGTAAATATATATCTTAAAGATTCATTCGAAGAAAATTAAATAACATTTTACAAGATATGGTTTGTGTTAATTTTCTTCTACAAGAATAGAATTCAGCAACCACACTTAGTAAGGCGAAATGGCAGTTAAAATACAAATAATTCAAATTAATAATCACACAAAGTACCAATTTATTATGATAAAAATATTGAAAATTAGTTTTTTGCTACATTGATACTACATGAATAGATGATTAAATTAATTCAGTATCTCGAAGTGAAAGTATCTAGCTATGTATTTATAACTTTCTCATCTCTGCTTGTCATAAATTTAAAATTAATTTTAATGTTTGTAACAAGCATTATTATTAATAAATTAATTGAAATTTTTATTTTTAGGAGAAGTTGTCACTCTTTAGTTACTTTATTTATTCTCATATACTCGTTTATTGGAAATGAGAAAGTTCTGAAAACTATTGCAACAATTTATATTAAAATTTTTATTTCACCAGTTTTGTTAACAAAGACTATATGGAGAAAACGAAAAATGTTTCTGATTATCGAAAACACTTCATAAGAATTTCTTAAATGAATAATTCCGGTTTATTACTTCTGTATTGGAATGTTAGACATTTTTTTAATCTACATTCGGTGATTTTTTTTAATCACTGGATGAAAACAATTTAAGTATAAATACTCAAATATAAAAAATAATAATTTTTCTCAAGACTTGTAAAGACATTGGCGCTTTCTTTAAGATATTTCAGCCAAGAACAGGCAACCCTTAACATTGGCGTGCGTTCTGCAATAATGACGAAAGGTGTAGGTGTTTAAATATTTAGCCTACTGCTTTGACTTTTCTCTTGGTTCCTCTAACCTCTATCTATCAAGCTTCCCTCTAAACATCAAAGGGGCCACAGTTTTAATACTTTCAACCCCCCCTTTCCCATTCCTTCGCTTACATTATGCATGACGTGAGGAACAAGTAGACTCGGGCTGTCAAAAGAAGTTCCAGAAATTCGGTTTCTTCTGAAAAATAGAACTTTTTGTTGTGGTTTCATGTGAATAATATAGAGTTAAATTTGAAACGAAATTTTTTATTGCTTCTAATATTCTATGCTTTATGGCTTAAAGGCTTATAAGAAACTCGTAACTTCACAACAATACGTGTTTCCCCCTGCCCCATTTTTTTTAAAGAGATTTGTCCTATTTGATAATGATTTTATTTGATTTCATTAATAAATATAATATTTCTAAGAAGGAATTTAAAGTTTAAATATGAATCTAAGATGTTCATTAGTAAATTTTTGTTTTCTTTTGTAAAAATTCAATTGCCATTGAAATGTTTGGCACTATAAACAAATAATTCAGAGTACTTGCACTAAAAGTAATTTCTTCCGATGGATTTGTTTTAATTGGGAAAATAAGTTATTTGTGCTTTAATGCTTAAACAGTATAAAAGAGTACACTTCAATAGAATTTTAAGAATTGCAAGATTTCTTTTCAACTGAATAATTTGGAACTGCATGATTTCTTCTTTATTAGATTAATTGAAGTTGTAGGATATCATATTTTAATTAAAGCTTATTGATTTTGTAATTTTAACACTAATTTATTTTAAAAATTAAAAAAAAAAATTGTTTAGCAGGACTGTGTATATATATATATGTAAGTATAAGATAAAACAATGAATTTATTATTAAAAAACATAAAAGTAAGAGATCAATTAAAATCCAAAATCAACAAAAACACATTTATAGAACTAAGTAAAAAAGATGAAATTGAATCAAATTTGAAACTAATTTCAACCGAAGAATAATTTGAATACCCAACAAAACAAAACATGCATATTCAGACTGGGGACTAAATTGTGGGGTTAAACTAGTTTTATGGTACCAACTCTTCCCCAATGCATCTTGTTGGGTAAAAATGGATTACTCCAAAATTCAAATTGTAATTTAAAGACAAGAAACAATAAACAAAGAAGAAAAATTGAAGGGCTATATATATATATATGTATATATACTGCTGACCATCCAAAATATAACACGATAAAAGAAGTATACAAAATGCGTAAAATTTTCACTGTTCGTAAACTGCAATGATATATGCAAATGATTAACATTTCAGCGTAAACTCTCATTATGGACGTCTGTTACGACGCTAGCGAGTGTTATATAAATGGAGAACAGAATGTCGTTTTAATGCACTCGAATTGCTTTTTCATGCGGTTGTTCTGCGTGAGCAGCTTCAATATGCCTCGAAGACGAGTGACATTCGAGCGCATTTCTAAGTTCGATCAAGGAAGAACTATTGAATGCAAAGATTGCTGGTTATTCTTCGAAGAAATTGATGACTGTGTCGAATTTAACCAAGCAACAGAGATGCAGATCTGCAATTGATGGATGTGGGAGGGAACGACTGATTCATGGCAATGAATACACTTGCCTCGTTGCACATTTACATATAATAACAGGCATATTGTGCGCATGGTAATGATGAATCACTATACAACATCAGGAGCCCCATTCACAACAAACACTGCCTGTCACACAACCAGGGATGTAATTTCTCTCAAATGGTATTCGAACGTACACTAACGTTACTTCTAGATAACCCCCCGTCAGAGACATCTGTATTGAACTTTCCGTTTTTGCTTCCTGACTCCCCATTCAAAAGGTGTAATAAAGGGTTTATTTCTCCAAAGAGGGCAATAAATGAGGCACAACTGGGGTCAGCTATTTTGGTGCATTCATTGAATACATGACTTGGCTACACAGGTGTGGAAGGAATGATCTACCTTTGGAAGAAATTGTAAGCTATGTGTCGGAATGACAGGGGTATTTAGGGCCTATCCGTTTGACGTTAGACATATGGGACCTGCATGTCCATACTTCAAACTGGATGCTGTCCGATAAGCTGGATCCAAACTGGAGTTGAGGACAGAGACGGAGGTGTCTTTGAAAGTCATTGGCAATCTAACCGGAAATGAAAATGAGTCGAAGGTGACATGAGACAGCCTTACCCTGAAGAGTTAAGAGAGGCCGAGAAAAACAAAGAAGTAGGAGAGGGGATCCTGTGATGAGAGTGAAAAGGAAGCAATTCCGCAAGGAGTGAGCGATACAGGTTGCGATTAATGCTATTCTTCTGCTCGTGCTATTTTGGTGAACTCTATCTCTTAGTGACTGAATTCATATTGATCTATTTATATTCGTGATATTTTTTTCGTGACATTTTGCTGAAAGTAATAAGGCGAAAACGCCTTGTAACTTGAGTATTAGTCTTAACAATTGTAAATGAAATAAGTAATTTTACTTAAGCTGTGTGATCCTTCACGCTACCGAGACATTTCACAAAATCAAGGGTCACGAACTTACTGTACCATTTGATGTCGTTTAAAGAACAGTGGAATGTCCTAAAGGAGTTTATTGCTAGATTACCTTTGTCTCGAAACCACAGACGTTTGCGTCTACAATGGTGCATTGAATGGCGAACATGGTCAAACGAATGGCATGGCATCGTCTTTGCACACGAATCACGCTTCTGCCTGTTGGTGGGTTACGAGTCTGTAGATACCGTGGAGAGAGGCTTAAGTGTTGTATTCCATACAGGTTCTGCATCGGTATTATGTTTTAGTGTGGTAAAGGATTCTACTCCCACACCCAAATAGTTGATACAATACCCAACCAGTGCTATATCTCTGAGGTGTTATCCTTCATTACCTTCAGAGCTTGTATACAGCCACATTCCAGCAGGACAATGAGTGACCACACATGACACGCAATGTTCGAAACTTCTTCGTCCACCAGATTGCATTGTCTCTTTGACCCGACTGTTTTCTCACTCTCTCGCCTATCGAACATGTTTGGTTGACGATTGAACAATGACTGTATTGGCAAATGCCACCAACTGCTATTTTCAATTATTTCACCTTTGTACTGAGTATAATCTCTCTGATAAATTTGGTTTTAGTATTTCTTGCGCTTTTGGGAGTTGCATTTAGGATGGCTAGCAGTGTACGAGTATACATACGCATTCTTTTTCTTTTTAGCGAAAAGCAGGACTGTTGCATAAAACAAATTTTTGATTATTTTGGAAGTGACTTTGAAATACATCTTCCCCTGAACTTACGACAACAACAACTAAAAAGTAAATAAATAAAAATAGTAAATAAAGGTAATGTTATTTCAGGCTATGTTTTTGTTGAATTGCATACAACAGAGTAAATATTAAGTATTTTTCATGTTATGTACAGCATTTATACATACATAGATTTAATTGTTGTGTCATAGGTTATTTTTACAACCCGTTTGTGCGAAAATAGTGTTGAAAAATGTATTCTTATGACATATTAATGGCACGGAATTGGATAGTAATTCGAGAAGACACACATCCTTTACAGTAATTCAGTATATTTAATAGAGAATATATGCATATTTTTAAAAAAATAATTTTAAAAAAAATTGAAGCAATACAGTGGAGAACTTACTAATTTTTTTTATACTTACATCTCACTAACATTAGTTTTTTTTTTTTTTTTTTTTTTTTGTTAAAATAAAAATAAAAAATTTTAAAAAATTTTTAAAAAAAATTTAGGTTTTATAAATATTTTTTTTTAAAATTACTTATAAAAAAATTTTTTTTTTTTTTTTTTTTTTCTTTTTGGATAAAATAGAAGTAAAAAATATTAAAACATTTTTAGAGCAAATTTCAGGTTTCTAACTATCTATTGAAATACATTCATTGTCGTCGCCATCATTGAATAATTAAATATGCAAATTAAATTAATATTGTTAAAATTAGCCAAATGAATTATTTATAAATAAAAATAAACTAATTACTTTAAAAAAAATTATGATACTATTACATACTTTACTTATAAATTGTATTTTATCTAATTAATGTTCTCAAGATTAAAAGAAAAAAGTGCTCATATAATTGTTTGTAGAGAGAGTATTTAAACAAAAATAAAATATAAATAAATCTTAAGTTTCCTAAACCTTTTTAAAAGAACATTAAAATTAACATTTAAAAGAACATTTTTAACATTCGAAAGAATATTGGTTTCACGAAGTTCTTTAACCATAGAATTGATTATGTTATGCATTTGCACATATAAAAAAGCTACCACATTTTGCATCTTAAGAAGAAATCTTTAAAATATTTTCAACTTTATTATTAATACTACTATAATCTATTCGAAAATTTTGAAATAGTTCGGAACTTCTAACACCTGGACGATGGTACTGTTATATTGACTTTATTGATGTGAAATCGCTAACCCAGACTGATTGACTAAATATGAGATTACAGATACTTTTTTCCTTTTTAAATAGTAATTTAAACATTTCTCAAGCAATTTCAAATGTTCCGAAAAGGGTTAAAAACTCGATTTTTCCGTGTTAAATGAAGCGTTCGTGTGCTGAAATCCGTCGATTTATTCGTTAAAAGCAATTTCTGGGCGAGGTATCTGAACTCCCGTCCAGCGAGCAGAGCTTGATTTATGCACCAGAGGAATGAAAGCAGGGTCGATGGGGGTTAATGTAGGTTTTATAATCCTCCAGATAGCACTTTGTGCTTTGAATGGCCTATTAACCCTGCCCAGAAGGCTCTCCGTACGGCTTTACTAATGGTCAGTGAGGGGTTCAGAGACTGACCTTGCTATTGTTAAGGCACTCACTTCTGATGCTGATCCCTTCTTAGTGTAGGGATTAAAGTCCTGGGTAAGAGATATATTTAGGCCTGACTCAACTTGGGAGTGCAATAAACAGAGGGGATCTGTAAGAGTTTTGAATGATTTGTTACAGAAACTGGAGCTTTTGTGGACGTCCCTCTTTTTGGTTCTGGTTTTGGGTCTTTATTTGGCAATCAATCAATCTTCCAGAAGTAACAGATAAGACTTGACATAAAGTGGCGTTGAATAACTGTAAAGTGGTGAGTAATGCTATTTTTTATTATGCTAGGAAGTTTATCCAGTCTTCAAAAAATATATGTATGCAACTCAACTACCATGCTATTTAGGCGGTTGCGGAGATATCGAGAAACGCATGGATCTATGGCATGGAAATCCATGGCATTTCAAATGAGAACCTCTAAATGAAAGGAAAATAAGAATAAATGAATGAAATTTTACTGTAGCATGAAAAGAAAATAGGGCTTTTGTCCAGATCGGTCTTTTAACTTTAAAATGTTTATTATGTACATTTTGAGGTTAGTTAAATTAACGATATTAAACTTATCGTTAAAACGAATTGAAAAATCGATTATACACTGCTGTTTTCTTGTAGATTTAGAAATCGAAAATAAATTATTGCAAAATTTTATTTCCAGTTTGTGTGTGTAGCGAAGTGCTTTTTTTTTGGTTATTGTATAATCGACATTGGTAATTGTTCAAAATATTATGTAAATTATTTTGCTTTAGCACCGTGTTTCAACTAATAATTTTGTATTTGAATATACAAGTAAGCAATCAAACATTTATCATCAAACATAACAGATTATGAAAAGAATAATTAAATAAAAAAAAATATGAATATGTGCTTTGTTGTTATATTTCTTAAATAATTTCGTTTCGAAGTATAATAATTGTGGATAACATTTCAAGAAAAGATTATTATATATTTTTTCTCTCCTTTTTATAAATAATGTAAACAAAATATCGAAGGCTTACCAAAAAAGTAAATTTTTGTTCGTATGTAAGTGATATTTCTGAATTGTTTTACTTCAAATATCATTATCATTTTTATTAAAGTAGCAATAAAGTAAAAGCTGTTATGCGGTGAAAATCTATATACCTTTTGTCTGTGTATGTGTACAAATAAATGGTTCTTGTAAAAAATTTTAAAAACGTTTTGAAATACATGAATATCGTTCCAATCTTATCAATCAATATTTCAATTTCCTTCAACACCAAATTTTAATATTCCGTTGCAAACATTTTAGAGAATATCTTGAATTTGGAACATTAATATTTTTAACCTCTATTCCCCCCAAAATAAATAAATAAATAAATAATTATACTGTGTTGCAATGTAGAATTCGTCTTTTTTTTCTGTGTAAAATAAAATAATAGAGCTCATAAGGAACTGATAATTCATGAACTTATTGTAATTCAAAATTATGCCGAGATAAGACACAAGATGATGAAAAATAATATTGAATAATATCCGTCAGATAAACAAAGTTTTATTATTCATCACTATTTAGCTATTCATTAAACTCACAACTTTAATGATGCGTTATTCAATCGATCTACAAGCATTGTACTAAAGTTATCAACAAGCCTTTCTAAGTAAACGATGGAGTTTGAAAAATATCGTCAGCACTTATGTGCTTCCTCCAAATTAGAAATAAAATTATACATTAGTGAACATAAAACCCAATATCCAAGTTAAGCAATTATTAATGAATTTCTGGCTGATTATAATTTTGTTTGATATGTATAGTTCTAATCGATTTACTTCAATATTCAAAGCTCATTCTTTATTGGCAAAATATATCTGCTGTAGACAAGGTTAGGTTGGAACTTCATGGCAAACGACGTTCGAGTTCAGATTTCAACAGAAATGTTTCGGGTGAGGTTATGGGGCGAATTCATATTAAAATCATTTGAATTTAAAAACATCTTCATAGTGTAGTAAGAAGGTTAAATAAATGAGGTTTAATTTCCTTCTTGATCTCGTTTAAAATTAGAGCTGTAACCGGAAACGTTTACATAACTCTAGAAATATGTAAATCCAAGGCAAAGCTTTTTTTTTTTTTTTGGCAAAAAGGGGTTATCAAAATGATCACTTATATTGGAAAATGTAACATCTTTTTTTACTTAATTGGCCACCCAAGGGACTATTGTTTCCTTCAATGTCCAAAATGGTCAACCGAGCACTTAAAAAAAAGTTTTCTATTCAAAATAAATAAATGAGTGAGTGAGTAAGTGAGTGAATGTATGAATGAGTGAATGAATGAAGGAGGGAGTGAATGAATCAATGAATGAATAAATGAATGAAAGAGTGAATAAGTGAGTGAATGACTGAGTGAGTGAGTGAATGAACCAAATTTCCATTCCATTGTGATATTGTCATTGTTTGCTTTAATTCTAATATTAAGTTGAATATTTAAATAGTTATTTAAAAAAATTAGCAATTTAGGTTCTCTTCTTTTCAAACCTTTCTATAGAGTGATTTATTTATATATTTTTTTAACTATCTCGTCGTAATCGTTTAGTTTCTGATCCAATTGTTTTCATATGTTGCTCACAAACATTTCTAATGACATTAATAAACTTTCACCTTTACAAACACAAGGCTTGATTGAAAAGTAATGTCTCTGTAACCATCAGTCCAATATTTGTTTACCGATTTTCACAATTCTTGCTGTACCTCAGAGCTACATGAATCCTCTAAATAATGTACTATTCTTCTTTCTACAGTTTTCATCTCTTTCAACGAAATTTCTTCGACACGTGAGTAGTCGAACAAACCCATTAGAGAAGAATTCTGAAGGCTGTTGTTGACACTAGGCTTTAATGACTCATTTCTCTTTGTCATCAGAATAAAAGTGGAGACCTTCAAAGTACTCTTTTATTTTCAGAAAGAGGTGAAAGGCACAAAGTGTAATGACATCTCGCTTCTTCTTTTTCATCTTCATGTGGCTCGTCAGCTTTTGCAATTTTCACCAACACACCAACAACCCCTGGGAACATAAAAAAAAAAAAAAAAAAAAAAAAAAATGCATTTCATGTACGGTACTTCTATCTTTTGGCCGCAACAAAAATTGCTTGAAAATAAGGTAACAATTAAAAAAAGTTACGGTCACAGAGGCATTATTTTTGGGTCATGATTCGTTCTTAAGTTAAAAGTCTACACTTAATTTTTTAATTAAACTGAATTACTCTACACGCTCAACCAAAAAAAAAAATACTTTTAGAGAATATTAATGTTTATTATCTATTAATCCAGAAAAAAGATTTTAATGTTATCAATAGACATTTATCAATTACTAAAAATTGAGTTGATGAAGAAATTTACATATTGAAGTCATTCAAATATAAATATTCACAGATTTAAATAATTCCTTATTAATATGATTCGACTACTAAAATTTTATATCATATGCAAATAAGTAGAATTGATTGATTGTTTTAGTGACGTTGCACTTGAAAACAACACGAGGACTATTGACGACAGACCTCGTAATCGGGTCTTGGTGTGGAGGACGTTACCTGAGCTGGCACCTCCCCCTCCAAATTATCAAATCAATACAATAAACTTATTTTGATTTCTTTTATCAATACTCAAATAATTTATGAAAGTACTACTTACCTTCGGTGTGTGTGTGTAAGAACTCATTGTAACTTACAAAATTACATAATTGTTGCTGATGTAATGTACATTGCATTTTTTTTTTTTGCTAGATAAAGATTTCATTGAATCGGCATATACAAAATCTTCAATTTATTTGTACAATTATTATTTTTCTTTCTGCTAGTGTTATTTTGAACACAAGGAACAAATCAAACTTGTTTGTTCGAGAGAATAACAAAACAGTTATTTATGTGTGTGTGATAATGTGATAAATATAAATGTAATTTACAATATTTAATTAGGTTATTGTCAAATACTTGAACCTTTAGGGGAACAATCTGGTAGAAAAACATAAATCATCGAATTTTACTCGAAGGTACTCTTAAATTTCTCAAATTAAAACGAGTGTGTGTTCCTGACAGTGATAAATGTCCCTCGCAATTGATTTTTTGGAATAAAAAATGCACGTTTTTTAAAAAAAATAAAAGTTAATTTGTCTAATAAAGAATATTTTAGAAAAATCTTAAATTTTTAAAAGAGTAACATTTACATCTCTTTAAATATCTTGCAAATGTTTTAAAATGTAGTGAGTAAGTTTAAATAAATAAATTCAGATCATATTTACACATATTCGAAAACTCATTGCATTTGCAATAAGGATTCAATAACTTATGCAATGCCATTTTGTTCTGAGACTTTTGACATATATTGACAGTTATTTTGACTACGCATAACAGTCAAAGAGGGAGCAATAATTATTGCACGTAATTTATCTCCAGTTACACACGTAAACGCATATTTGTGAAATAACCACTAGAACATAACATGAGTTACTAGGGCATTAACCACGAAAATCTGCATACGACCACACAATGGCATAATTTTCCCACACTTTTTAATTCATTATTCAACAACAAAGAAGCAAAGTTTGAACGGTGCCCATTCTAAGATGTCTCCGTTTTCTCGAGAAATATTATAACAAAGTGGCACTAATACCTGAACTACAATTCCCCTAATCGTGTATACCTATAACTAAATGAAATGACGACGGAATAAAATTCTCGACATCTCGCTGTGTTGGAAAAGCCACGGTCCCTACTAATTATAAATTAAAACGCCTTAATAATCGTCTTCGGGTGCGATATCTTTTAGAAAAGGGACTCGCATGGTCTTTCAAATATTCATTTTAATAAGTATCAAGAGAAACGAACGTAGGTCCACGTTGCTGTCTTGACCTCTCGCATGCACTTAAGGATATCAGGCCCACTTTCTAACGAGTGCTAGTCATTAGATATTGATACGCATTAAAATTACGATCTTAGAACCTCTTGAAGCGTAGGCATCGGTCTCATTTAGTCTCGTACTAATGGTAAGATAATGAGGAGAAATGATGATTGTGAGGATGGACAGACGTTCGTGTTCGACCACCCTCATTGAGATTTTGTTTCTGGACGTCCCTGAATTTTTAATGTCTTCAGGAGGAGATGTCGTGGTAGAAAATGGTGAACCGACTGTGTATCATTATTAATGTGGATGGATATCTACTGAATTGCGATTGGGATATATCATGCTCTATCTGTCGGTAGTTTATAGTCGCTAGTTTGGGATAACGACCACCCTCGCCTACTAAAGTCACAGAAAGTTTTCCACTTTTCTGAGATGTGTCGGGGCGAGGAGTATGTACGATAGGGATAAAATTTAGAGCTTTCTAGCAACAATATATCTTCAAGTGACATGTGTCAGATAATTGTATCTCAATATTTTTAAGACTCGATTTAAACTATTTTGATTTGATGCGATCATTTGAAACTTCATTTTTTATGCTTTCAGTGAAACTTGAAATAGTTGAGAGAATATTTTAAGTACGTGTACAGATGCACGAATACTGTTTCCCTCCATTTATTGACTGATTTACATGTAACTGATTACATGTAACTGATTACATGTAACTGATTACATGTAACTGATTACATGCAACTGATTATGGTAATGCTCGAAGATTAAAAACCATCTCAACTAGCAGCTATCTTATTCATTGATTTTATTTCGAAATGTAAATGATATATGTTTTTCAAACAACAAGCATTTTAAAACGGATATCAAGTAGAATGCAAAAGACATGTGTTTTTGAAAACATAAATTAGCGATTGAAGTTTGTTGACAATGAATATTTTGGGTGAATTTGAACTGGCTAACTGCGGATCCACAGATCTGCATCGTGCTGCTCCATTGACAACTAAGCTGGAAAGAAATTTCCTACAAGGTCCTTTAAAAGGCACTTTTACTCTTGTCATTGTTAGTTTTGATTTGTGGGAGAGGACCGCCGCAGACCCCTTTCTAAGAAGGAAAGTCTTTTTGCAGTTGAGGGACTTTTTGAATGACATATCAAAGAAGAGATTTTTTCCCAGTCATAACTGCAATTGATCTATAACCCTAGTTGTATTAATTGTCATTTGGAAATTTTTCATTGACATCATCGGTAGTCTGTAGTTGAGATGGTGGGTGTATTCAACGACTACGGCACTGAGGTATGTGCCGTAGTCGTAGACTTTTTGAACGACGTTTTTGAGAAGAGATTTTTCCAGATATTACTGCAATTTATAAACAATCCCTGTTGTACTGATTATCATTTGGAACGTTTTTCTTTGATGTCATCGACAATCAGTAGTTGAGATGGTGGGTATATTTGAGGTATGTGCCTCAGCTGTTCATATCACTAGTTGCAATTTATGAGGGAAGTGATTTGATTGACGCTCTGAGGAATTTTTCGTGTTTGAGATATATTCAAATAGTTGTGCTAGGTAGAAATGTATGACCATCTAATGTTGGAATTCTAGAAAACCGCTTCGACTGAATCTGTTGTTAGGATGATTTTAGTTAGGTATCTCTGCAGACATGCGCTTTAGAAAGCACAACAAGAAAGGAGTTCCCTCCCGGCCAATTATTAGACGCTTTTTTACTCCTATCGCTGTTATTAGCAATTTGTAAAGCAACCATACAGTTCCAATAATAGGCTTTTTTTTAAAAACAAGCCTTCTTTTCCTTTCAATCTTGAAATACTTTTCAATTCCATTTCTGCATCTTTATTGAATAAAATTAAGTTTAAAGGATTAAATTTTCCAGTTATAGGTAACTTTTTCTTAAGTTTATTTTTATTTCTATATTCAGAAGGGGGTATATTTTCGAGATTTCAAAGTAACAGTTTGCGTGTGTGTGTGTGTCAACTATCTCTGTTATAAATTCATCTTAATTTTAAGAACTCTTATAAAAAGGGAAATGTTTCACGTATTAGAGTAAATATTATGAGAAAATAAACGCTTTTGAGGAGAAAAATATTTGAACGATTGTAATTATCTTAACTATGTAAATAACTCAAAATAAAAGGAATATGAACGCATGAAAAGTTGAATAAAACAAATTAATCAATATTTGTCCAGTTTTATTAACACTCTTCGAATCCCCTTTTACATCTACATGACAAAAATTCGTACGCGTTGCGGAATATCTATATACCATACTGATTTTGCAAAATTTTGACTTGTTTCTCATTGTCCCAGAAACTAAGTTTCTCCGCACCAAATTTTTCAGTATTCCTAATTCTATTTATCTTTTAGATAAACATCCCATTCGTTGCAAAGTATTCATCGTTCAAATTTGTCTCATTAATTTATGACCGACCCTTTTTATTGTGATCTTAGGAACAATAAAAATATGTGTGCGTGTATGTGTGTGTAAATTCAATTTTTAAATTTTTATACAAAAAAAATCGTTCCTTTTGAAGTCTCCATAATCCATAATCCCCCCCAAATCTTATAAAATTACGACAGGCGTTTTTTTCTCATGAACTCAAAAAATACACTTCCCTGTCACAAGTTTTCCCGTTGATCTTCTGCCAGTATGAATAAAGTGCGTTCGAAGTTCATAAATCATGCAATAGACAAGTTTCGATTTGTTATAGCTCCCTCTTGATTACTTCCAGAAGGAGCCACACAGGGTTTAACGACTCACGGTAAACTTTGGTATATAAACATTCTATTTCGCTTACCTGGTGTGTTTTATAGCCTAGTTTATAGCCAGCCAATCATGTTTTCTTTTACTCACTCCCCCAACGCAAGGTTTCTTAACTTTCAAGCCTTAATCGCCGTTTGCCGTTCAGAGAGTGGTTGTTTTTACGACGGCATGTCCCTTTAACTTACACAGTTCTCGCTCCTTTTTTTTACGTATAAACGAAATTACTTTTTATTTTGCTGTGACCAATAGTAGGCGAGAAATGTTTTCTATATAATATCTTTGATTGATTTCGATCAGGTAAATTGAATCTATTTATTTTAAAATTCAGTGTTTTTTGGGGGGAGGGGAGGGGAGGGAGGTTCTTATGGGCAGTTGAAAAGAAAAGTAATTTGTTAAAAGGGTATTTATTGTAAATTAAACCGAAGTATATTGATTACGCCTTTTTTTCTTCTAAAATCAGTTTTGGTTGAGATTGGTGTAGACTGCGGAAATTTTAATTAATGTCGTTCCAGGACTTCATGAGGGATACTGGCAACGGTCCTGATAGCTTAGGAATCGCTCGGATGATAAGGATGAAATTTGAAAGCGTATTATCCTTCTCTCGCTGATACTCCATATTACGCCATGGAAGGACATTGACTAGCAAAGACTATTATTCCTTTTTAAAGTATTTATTTTCTCACATTAATAAATATCAAAGCATTTAATTTACAGCAAAAAAGCTTTAAAATTTTTTCATTGTTCACAGTTATCTAAAAGCTCTCAAAAAGTGATAGTGTTTTGATCGGTTTCGAGTTCCTTCTATCGATTATTTCGATGGGAAACCTATTTTCCACAGGTTAGCAGACTATATTCCCGATTATTTATGCCGTTGCAAGAACTATAAATTGTGCTGTAATGTAAATTTAATTTGAACAAAAGACCCGTGATGATGACCATTCTGTTGAAAAATGGGTATTTAGAATCTCCTCTCTCTTTTGTTATTTGTCCAACTCAAAATTTAATATCTATATTCGAGATTTAATCAAAATTGCAAAGTATATGCTGAAATAAAAAATTTCATTGTTTTTTCCTTTTGTTTTGATTTTTATGCATCTTTTCTGAGGTAATCCAATCAACGTAAACATCGAATTCCGGGATCAATTTTACTAATTCATCCATCTGTTCATTCCACGATATTTTTAGTGTCCCGAAATCCAAAGCAAAACTAAATGATTCTGATAATGGTGGTCTTTAGAGGAGCTAGGAATTGAAACAATGAACACTCGTAAACATGGTTACTAGTATACAACTATCCCATTTTGTAATTGGAAATAACTTATTGTTGAATTGTCTATTACTTTTGCAGAAGCAATATCGAGCTGTAATGATTACGGACCTCATAAATTTGAGTCCCGGTCAAGTGACGTATACAACATCTGAGCAGACACCTTCTATTCTCCTCCTCTCCTAATTTCCACACTACCACAACATAAGCATATGGAACTCCCGTGAGATTTAACGTGTATCATTCCTGCTACATGATGAGTCTTTAATGGCATCAGGACTCGAACCCACAACACGACAGAAGCAATGTCGGCTCTGAGATCGGTTTCCGTAGCCGCTTTGAATAGGAGTACAGAGTTCATGTAATAATATAGCAAAACTTGAAATAGTAATTTTTTCTGTTTTTCGCAAAGAGAAGCATAACTTTTTACTTACAATTACGTTCTTGAAGATAACATTTCAAACTGGCAAATCCTTTCGAGATTAAGCACACACGCACACACACACAAAACACACACAAGGATTTTATATAAAATGCTTTATTAACCAATGAAATTAACATACTCGCATAATTAAATAAATTTGCTTAGATGTGCTTACCAATTTGACGCTGATTACCTCATTAAATGCCAAAATCTCTTCTTTGCTCATTTTTCATTAAATTCAGTAGGAATATTTTTTTAACCTATGCTTATTTCATAAACACATTTTTTTTTAAGAAATGTCTTCATAATTTTTGCATGTATTAAACATTTTTACTATTTTTTCAAGAATATTTAAATTGCTAAAAATTAAGACAACTATTTAAAAATTCAATAATTATTTCTGTAAAAAATTCTATTCATATTTAAATATACAATAAAGAAATTGACACGTGAGTTTTAAATTGTACCAGTAATAGAAAAAAAGAAAATGTTTGAGCTTTGAAGGGCAATTATTTTGTAGAAAAATTGCCCTTACAAAATGTTAAGAAAACTATGTAAAAAAGATATCAAGGGAGATTATTTATTACATCACAATAAATGCAATTTTAAAATACTGTGGATTTCAAACGCAATATAAACTGTAAGGAGCATTTTGAATATTAAAAAATGGACGTAATCAAAATGACGTGCCATTGGAAATTAAAAAGTTGACACAAAAACGACATTAAATGAATGGGAAATACTCAAGTTTGAATAATTTTTGCTGCTAATTATAAGTAACTGATTATAGTACTTTTTTTAGTCAATTTTTCCTCCATAAATTAGAATCTTTTTTTTACCCGTGTCCTTTTAAGAGAAGTTTCAAAATATAAACCTTACAAAATCAGGGTCACTACAAAAGGCAAGAACTTAACCACATTTCTAATGACATTTCGATCCGGGATGTCACTTAAGGCTACCTCTTTAATAACAAATTTCAAACATTAAAAGCTCTTTTCCAAATTCCATATCGTTCTCTACCTTAAGGAAAGCAGGGCAAGGAATAAAAATAAGATGAAATAAAAAAAAAGAAGAGAAAGAAAAGACAGATAGCTAGAATCTATCTGTTGAGGGGAAAAAAATATTCTCCCCAAGTCTTCAGTCACAGCTGTGCAGAGTTCGATAAGTTATGGAAATATATTCAAGACGCAGTGCATATATTCTCAATATACATGCATACATACAGACCGATGCAGGAGAGGCAAAAAAAAAAAAAAAAAAATCTGCATGTAGTCAGTCTCTCGTATGCGAAAGTCATTCACATAACACAGAGATTCAAAATAAATAAATAAAATACCTATCGACATGAAATGGAACATTTTTTGAGGCGCGAAGTTGACAGTACGACTATAACAGTTACAGTGTCCATTTCCGGATAATACCACGTGACAAGGAGAGGGGGGTAAGGGGGCGGGGGCAGAAGAGTGTCAAGATTTTTTTTTCGCAGCTATTTTAATAAAATAGTGCAGTGCGCAACTGTCGAGGAGAGATGACAGTCTTGTCACAACTGTCAAAATGGCTATTAAACACACGTCTCTGCAATAGATGCTCTCGCTTTTTCGGCATCCGCCTATTCCATCACAGCGTATGTATGTGTGCCCATGGCGGTAAAAGAGATGGGAGAGGGTTACCACTTTTGGCATATTTTCACCACTTGGGAAGGAGAGAAAAAAAATTATAACACGTTTTTAAATGGGGTTGGGTGTCATGTTTAATCATTATCCAAAGTAAACTTTTGGAGTGGGTTGGAGTTAGCGTTAAGAGGTGCATCTGTCAGTGAATCGTCAGAGTAAATTGAATCTCTTTCCCATTTCCAATTAGAGGTTTAAAGTAGGAGAAAAAGTTCTTTTTTTTTTTCGAAATTATGTCAAGCGCTATCAATGCCTTTAATTGTGGTTTAAAGGAACGAGAAGTAATATTCAATGAAATTTCTTTTAATTTCGTTAATTGAATTCTAAATTTATTCGATGGTTTGAAGAAAGAAATATAAATTCATTTTATCGGTTAATGAAATTGATTCTATGAAGATTAATACATGCTTGCAGCTCACAAATTTATTTGATTTGTAATACGCAATTAAAACTCTGGTTTAAAAAGGAAATTCTCAGTTTAATATAGGGCCTTCAAGGACATCATTTATTTAAAAAAACAATCAGTGATAATCTTATGCCATGGTCTTTAGTAATGAATACTTATTTAAACGAATAAATGTTTCTCCATCATCTCTTCTTAATTTGAACTTAATACTTAATCATACGCTTATAACTTAATTATATTTTGACGGATTGCGCTTTATGAAACTATTTTTAGAAATTTTAATTGACTTCTGAAATTGTGCTGATAATGATTATGAGTTAAATTTTATCTATTGTTCACAAGTATGTACAAAACTGTGTGTGTAAAAAAAATGAAGAGAGAATATCAGCTTAATTTGCTTAAATCATTACTACGAAATTTTAATTAAAGTTTAATTTATTCGATTTTTATGCAAATTATTTAAACTAAAATAAAATTATTTAATATATATATATATATATATATATATTCCTGATATATTTTATGCGTTTAAAAATATTTGTGGAATGGAAAAATTATGTATGACATTCTGTTATAGTAACTTAAATCGAAGCACTGTATTAAAAAATACAAAACAAAATCCGATGTAAACCAATTGTTTCTTTCATTCTCAATTAAAATTCTCAATTTATAGATTAATTCATTATTAAAAACATACAATCTCGAGGGGGGGGAAATTAAATTGGCTTTACTAATTTTCCTTTTTTGCATCAATGCTTTTTTTTTTTCTGTTAAGTTCTTGAAAAAGTACAATTATTCAAACTGAATATTAATTCGTGTAAAGTGAGCGTACTTCCGAGCCCCAGGTCGAGAAAAGAAAATACCTCTTCAGATTTCTAATGCATATTTATTTTCACAAGCAAAATATTCTAAACTACAAAAACGTTGCCAATGTTAACAACAAAAAGAATAAAAACAGACGATTATGCCATAAAAATCAGCTAGTAAATTATAAATTAAAAATTCGAGTAAATGACAAATTATTAAGGCAGACAACAATGTTTTGTGTATATATTAAAATAAAAATAAACGATAGAATATTAAACTAAATATATCTTAGCAATGCAAATATACCTTAAGTACAATAAATGTAATTATTATAATCATAACATAAATCATAATATGTTATAATGTCAATATTTTGCACATAATTCTTTATTTTATATCCCTGCATTTTTGTCGACGCCCTTTTCCTAAGCAACAGCATGTTAGTACATCTTTAAAAAATCTTAGATTAGATAGTCTACATGATCCCTTGTTTTGGTTTTCCAAAAGTAAATAAATCATTTCAAAATATTGGTAAACTTTTTTTCAATAATACTCTTAAAAAACGAGAAGAAATGTTCCTAACAGAACTGAAACACCAGATTAGTCATTTTATATAAGATTTAGAATATTTAAAATGGAATAGATTTTATTGGTTTTTAATTGAATTTTTTTATTAATTGATTTTTTTTATTAATTGAATTTTTTTATTAATTGAACTATTTTATTAATTACTGAATTGTTTTAGTAGTATTATGGTAGTGAGTAATATGTTTGTTCATATAAAGAATTATCAATCTACATTTAGTTGAAAGGCAATATGCATGAAAATTTTTATTGATTATATTTTATTAACATATTAATATTATATTTTTAAATTATTACATCTTGAAAATGAAAAAGGTTCTAAGAATTAGCAATTGATTTAAATATTTTAAAATACACTTTACAGAACAAAGAATACTCAAAAGTAGAATATCCACAGTAATAATTTTTTTCAGGTTGACTGAAAACAACTAAATGCAAAGTATTCTTTGTTAAGAGTATTAACAAATCTGAATCATTGATGTGTTGCGTTTCTTAAAATTCAACAGGTTTCATTACGTAGTTTTTCATAAATGTTATTCTACAATTCCCGGACATTTGTGTTTTTTTCTTTGTAGAAATGTTACAAAATATTATTAGAATAATAAGAAACAAATTTTAAAGTCAATTCAGTACATTGATAGTATTCACAACTGCAGGAAAATATGAAGTTTCCAAAAATTACTTTTTTACAAAATAGCCATCTAAGGGGCTATTGTTTTAGTTGGTACACTTTTCTCGTACCAGATCACTTTTCAATTTTTTACCGATTGCTTCAATTTTACTTACACTTAGCTTAAATATATTCAATTTAATAATTTATCGTTTCCTTTAATTCTTATACCTAATTGAGTAATTTAATAATAATTATTAAAAAAAAAATCTTCTTGGATGGCTAAATTTGTTCTTTGCAAAACCATGCATAAATTTTTTTTAAATGATTCTATATGAATTATTCAATCCTAAATAAAAATAAAATGTACATGATAAAATAATACTTATCCTCAGCTAATTTACATATATGTGGTTACTAATATTAAGTAATTACAATGTTAAATATTCTTTATCGTTTATTCTGAGTGCCATTATATGGCAAGGATATTTTAATATAAAATAGAACGGCCATTATATACTTTATAGTCAATATTTCAAATATATATATATATATATATATATATATATATATCTTGTTCCACGGATAATTAAGATAAATTAGAAGCCGCATAGCTTTCTGCATGAAAGAGCTAAAAAAATAAAGTTTGATTAAAGTTACAGTATTTATTTGAAAAGAGAATTGTGGAGGTTTAGTTTCCTGTCTGTTAATGTATTCTTTTTTGATGACTTGTGAGTTGAGTGATACGATTTACTTTGGTTTTTCAAAGTAATTATTAATGCGTAACATTTTTGTCAAATGTTATTCGGAATAAGTATAAAATTAACCCCGTTGTTTTAGATGATTTAAAATAAATGATATAAATAAATTTGTTTAAGTAAAATTACATATCTGAGGAACAACTGTAAATTTTTTAAATATTTGAAACTCTAACATACTGAAATTATTCAATTTCTAGTTAGTGGCCTCGGTAACCTAATGGTCATAGTCTTGGACCCGCAACCGGCTGATTTTCGTCGAGTCGCGGGTTCGAGCAGAGATGCCACCGAAAACTCATCGTGAAACCGGGGCTAATGCATGTTAAATCTGTCAAGGCTCGAAGTCCTCCCGTTGACGTGACATAGAAGTTAGGAGAGGGAGGTGCTAGCTCAGGTGTTGTCCTTGTCACTAGACTGAGGTTCAAAATTACGAGATCCGTCACCAGCAGCCCTTGTTTTGCTTCTATTGCGATGTTAATAAAACCAATCAATCGATTTCTATTTAAAAGTATAGGATGAACAAAGTACACGTAATTCAGTTTAATTAAATCTATTTGAGTATTTACTTATGAATTTATAATACAAAATTTCAATCCTTTTTATATCCTAACTTGCGAATTGTGAGTATAATTAATTATAAAAAATAATCAAAAAAACCTATATATGATTGCATGTTAAGCACGTAATGTATTCGCCAAAAAGGAGATAATATATAAACATGATGCCTAATTTTGGATATATAACTGTTTTTCAAATTGAGAATCCTCCGTGATGATTTTTAAAAGTTGTTCTACCAAATTAATAAGAAAATTCATAATTTTTGATATATGTACTTCGATAGATAAGGTAAAGATTTATTTGACGGTCTTATTGTCGAAAAATGATTGACGCAATGATGTATTTATTGTTTGTAGATTTCCAAAAAAAAATTTGATGAAATCCTTTTGTATTGAAAATATCATTTCTAAAATTTATTTCCTTTTTTTTGATTAATGATAGTAAAAATTAACGATGAAGATAATAGTTAGAGTTCTCTAGAATTTCATATTCCTATTTGTTTCTTATTTTTTTCTTCTTGTAAATGAAGTTATTTACTTTAAGAATAATACTTGTTTACAGAAGGAAATCAAAGGCATATTTTTGAAATTCTATATATATTATACTTATCAATATCAATTATGCAAACAAATATTGGTCTGCCTTATTTCTATGTTATGCATTCAAGACGAATAAAAATAATGAAAAGGTACTTTTTTCCGACAAAAATTCTAATTTAAACTCTTAGTAAATCTTTTAAAAAAAGGAAAACAAATCTTATCTTGTTTTTTTTTTTCAGTTCCTTATTTAAGATATGCATTTTACTATGCTTTCGCCGACAATTCCATTTCGATATTGCGACCATGCCGTCTAGGTGACACTTAATTGAAAGTGAGCCCAAAACCAGGACACACTTTTTTAAAAAAAAAGAAAGAAAGAACCGTCGCCAAGTGGCTCCGATTTTACAACCCTAGAGTGTACCCCCGCGAGGCTCTTTTTTCACGGTGCATCCTGTCGCATCTCTGGGGGGGACCTGCATGTCAGTGCCACTAAAGCTGTCCTCGTCGTTGCAGAATAGCCCGCTTGACACGTCAGAGAATGCTCAACTAAATATTATCCCGACTCTGACACTTTGATATTACCAATATTCATCACTCGCGCAGCTTCTTTCTCTCCTTCGACTTTCTCTCTCCTCCATATCGTTTGCTGCACCCCTCCCCCTTCCTCCTTGGAGTGAGGAGCTCACCTCATCCGGCCACTTATGCAAAAGGAGCCATCTCGCTCTCTGTCATCCACCCTTTTGCCTCGAAGGGATCATCCGGATCCGATAAACCGTTTGCAGGCAACTAAGTTTTTACACGAGGATAGAGATGTTTTTGAGGGGGAACGGTGACATCTCTCTCCTGCTGATTATTTGTTGGAGTGGAGATTTAAAGAGATGTATCTGACGAGAGAGCTGCTTGGATGAGCAGAAATATGGTCGGGTCTTTTTTATTTTTATTTTATATAACAAAACTTTTTTTTTTGCTTTGAACTTTTCTGTAATTATTATTTTGTAGCTATTTTAACAAGGAGTATGCCATAGAATAAAAATGTTTTTGAGTGGGTAATATCGCATTTCTCTTCAGCTGACAATTTGTTAGAGTGAATATTTAAGCAGATATATCTGATGAGATTGATTGATTATTTAGTAGCGTCGTACTTAGAAACAGTACAAGAGCTATTGGCGACGGACCTCTATCTAGATCAAGGGACAATGACGACATTTGATCTGGCACCTTCCTCTCCAAACTTCGACACCATACCAACGGAAGGACTTAGACCTCCTCAGATTTTACGTTCATCAGCTCCGCTACATGGTGGGTCTCAAGAGGCCTCAGGGCTCAAACCCCCGACTCGACTGAAACAAATACTGTCTCGAGTTCGCGGCTACTATATGCAACATTATATCTATCAAGGTAGCTCTGATGAGCAGATTTTTTTTTTTTTTTTTTAATTTTTTTTTAAAATAATTTTAATGGTTTTTTTTTTTTTTTTTTTTTTTGTAGTTATTATTTTATAGGCATTTTAACATGGAATATGTATTAGAATAAAAATGTTTATGAGAGGGAAGGTTATTTCTCTTTCCTGCTGTTTATTTATTGGATAAGGGAATTTAAAAAGATGTATCTAACGAGAAGGCTACTTGGGAAATGAGCAGAAATATGGTCAATTTTTCCTTGTATGTAGATTAAAGTTTTTTTTTTTTTTTTTAAGCTTTGATATTTTTTTTTCTATAAATATTTTGTGGTCATTTTAACATAGAATACGTAATAGATTAAAAGTGTTTTGGTGTGGGATCACTATTATTTCTTCTGTTGAATATTTGTTGAAGTGGAGATTTAAAGAGATGTATCTGATGTGAGTGAGTTGTTGGATATGTTGTTTTTTTTTTTCATTATATATAATAATAATTTTTGTTTTTGCTTTAATCTTTGATATAATTATTTTATAAGCATTTTAAAATGAAATAAGTAACAGAAGTCTTTAGGGATGAGATTGCTGTCATGTATCTTCATTATTATATGATGTGGTAGTGATTTAAGCCTGTGTTTGATTAATGGAAAAGAACAGGACCCAAAACTAGGGCACCTTTTTAGATGGAATGTTCAATAAATATGAATTAGATCAATATTACATAGTATAGATGTTTCATGTTTTGCCTTCTATGCTGTAATGATTATAGACTTTAAACTTTACAAGTTATAATGAAAAAGTGTATACTTATAAGCATGTACCAAATCTGACATACATAGTACGATAAACTTGTACATATGTTTGTAATATCTGGCGACAGTTGGTGTGAAAAAATTGTGGTAGTACTCCTTCTTGGTCAAGGAATGGTTGCCAAGGCATTGTAACCTGGGATGAGAAATTGGTAGGAATGAAATTGAGCACCGAGACATAGCTAACAAAGTGAAAACAAATTCTTTAATTATTGTTAAAGACTGGTCTTTATTGAGTCTAGTAGTAATCACACATACTAATATAAATACAGAATCATTTATTTTTTTTATCTACAAATTTGTTCCGTTTTTGAATTCAGAATGAATAGAGAGCCTTAGAGCAGGAAGTCTTTCAGCTTTAGAGCTTGAAGATGGCCTTAAAGAGATGTATTTTATGATAGAACTACTTGAATGTAAACAGAAAAATTGTCTTTTTTAAAATTTATTTTATAATTAAACTTCCGCTTTGATATTTTCTGTAATTTTTATAATTGTTTGTGAGTATAGTAGCATAGATTACGCAACTCTATATAAATGCTTTGGATATGGAGCTTTGATGTATCTCATGTGGAGTTCATGTTACAATAGGGACAAGGCTGTTTTCTATTACTGTTACAGAATAGAACCTCTTTTTAAGATAGAATATTGCTTCAACACTGATGTTATAGTTTTATTGCACTGTCCCTTATAAAGAGCAAAATATTTTTGATTTCACTCATTTTGTTTGAATAAATGAGATTTTATTTGTAAAAATGCGTTCCACATTCTTTCTCCTATATTTGATATTCCCAGTGGTATAACAATGGGGGAGACTTAGAGGTTGTAACCCCCCCCCAAAAAAAAAAAAAAAAAAAAGTAATATGTACCGCAATCTTAAAATTAAAACTTTTTTACTCATAATTTTTTTCTATTTTTTTTCAGAAAAAAATTAACATTCGAAAAACCATATTCCGCATAAATATTCTTTTTCCTTTGAAAACAAGTATTGAAATTTGAAATTAACTTTGAGATGCGAGTTGAACTGGGAGAATTCATTATCATTTCTTATTAATTAGTCTAATTTAATATTTGCTTTGATAGTTTCAATAATAATTGCTTAGTCTCAGTTTCAATTAAAGAAGTATGATAAAACAGAAATATATTTGAAAATGGATCTGTAACATCATTTTTGTTCAATCGATGTGTCAATGTCTTCTCATGAATTTTTGCTTCTCGTTGTCATCATCATCATATTTGGCTCAACAGCCGAGAGTAGATCAAGGCTTTCTTTGGAATATTCTTCCAAGAAAACCTAGCTTTTGTCTTAGTCCTCCCAGCTCCTTTCCCCAATCACCTTAAAATCTGATTCAACAGAATCAAGCCACCGTAATTTCGGTCCTCTTCTTTTCCGAGCAGTAAAAGGCTTCGTAACAAAAACTTTCTTTACTGTTTTTTTTCCATCCATTCTAACAATATGAGGAGCCCTGTTCATTCGTTTCAATTTAATACATTTAAAGATATCAGGTTTGTTAAAAGCTCTATGAATTTCAGAAGTAAAACGTCTTCGCCGAAGGCCAATTTCTTTGACGGCAACGAGAATATTTCTGAGAACCTTTCTCTCAAAAACTTCAATTTTGTACTCCCCATTTTTAGTTAGAGGTCAAGTTTCCTAGCCATACATTAGGACAGGTCTAATTAGAGTTTTGTAAATAAGGAGCTTTGTTTCTCTGGAGAGAAAATGGGACCTCAGTAAAGAGTGGAGTCCAAAGACCGGTTTCTTGGCCAGTGAAATGCTTTTGTTTCTTATAAGCTCAAAATAAATTTAAAATCTTTCATAAATTATTAAATAATTAATATATTTTTAGTATTGCACTTTAAACAATTAATAAATAATTTGAAAGATAAGAAAGTATTAAATGCCAAAATCAGGAAATTATTTACTAATGAATTAATTTAGATGCGTGTGGAACCACCAAGGCTCAGTTTTCTCGAAAAGATCCGCAAATTTTGATTAAGAAAATTTTTTATGTGTTTACAACATATTTAAGGCCCCATACTAGTATCATTACTTGGTCCAGTAGATTTTCTGTAAGGGTTTAAAATTTGTCTCTTAAATCTCCGAAGACATTCTGGAAAAACAAAATAAGAAAAAAATACATAAGTAAATAATAATGATAAAAAACAATCAATGATCAAAAATGAAATGAAGGATTGACGAAAAAAGTATCCAAAAGTGTAACAGCAAAAGAAGTATAATAATATATATACTCTTACATTTTTGCTGCTTTTAAATTGAAACTCACATTTAAAAATTTGTGCACATTTTAAAAAGTTTAGTGGTCGAATAAGTAACATGTAAAAGATCAACGTAATTATTAACACGGATATCATCAATCATAAATAAACTCTTCTGAAATCCAATTTGTTGATGTAAATTGTCTATTAACATGATCAGTGATCGAATAATTTTAAGGCCAACTTCACATTGATTTCCGAGTAGCAACTATTTCCAAGATTCATTGTTTAGAAATCTCTAGTCAGCTCTTGAAGTGTAGCAAATAGCGAGAGAGGGACTACAAAAAGAGAAAAAAAAATACAATCAATCAAAAACCATACTTCAATCAAAAGCATTCTTTCCTTTTCAAAATGAACGACAATGAAAAAAAAAAAAACTTGAAAGGTGGGATGGCAGAAGAAAGATCTCGGTAAAAAAAATCTTGGAAAAAATGTGACGCATATTAAAGGTCGTTTCACGTGACTGGCAACACTTTAACATGTTTTGTGACAGCGGGGATATATGCATTAGTGACGCCTTCGTGTTCATTACTTCACTTTCTGGAGTGCCCTAACGAGGCGATTGCGTGAGGGCGCCCTATAAACAAAGAGGGCACCTACCGCCGCCCCAGCAATGGGGGCTGTCAGAAAATGGACAACAGGTAAGCTTAGAGGAGCTAAAATCAAAATCAGGCTCCTTTGAATGCCAGACGCCTATTCTTGCTGGTTACTGCTTAATTAGCGAGATCGTGACGTGTTCAGATTTAGCCATTTGTAAGCTGTGTAGAGCTGGGTATATCACCTGTTGTAATTGTATAAAAGCCCGTGGAAAGAAACTGGATAGTAATGGCGACTACAGTTGTAAATCTTATAATTTAGTTAATCTAATTACGATCATACATATTTCATTACATTCTCTGTAAGTAGTTATAGGGAACACAGTCTACAAAAAAATTCTCTTGTATTGTTGTATACATATTTAATAGTTCCTAGGAAACAGTCATTTGAGAAAGCTTTAGAAAGTTAAATGTTTTTTTGGTCTGAATTTTGGATTAGTAGCAATAAATACACGTACATGAAAAAAAAATGGGAATTTTTTTTTAAAATTTGGAGTTTTGTAGCTCTTTCCACGTGAGATTTTCCTGACATTTTTTTTTATTTAATATGTAAAAGTATAAGTACATTTCGTCATATTCTGAAAGAAAAATTATGGAACACATTTTACTCTTGGGGAAAAAAAAGGATTTTTTTTTAAAACTGTAATGAATTATTAAAGAAATACGCTACTCTTTCTAAATACTAATGAAATCAGAATAGTATAATAAAAAGTGAGACATTATTGTTTTTTAAAAAAAAAAAAAAAAAATTCCCGATTGTGGACTAATTCATCAACATAAATCGAAGCTTATAAAGAAAATGATGTATTAATAACGTTCAGGACTTAAACTATTATTTATTTATTATTATTTAAAGCATTAAACGCATTTTTTATAAATTGTTAGAAAAGAATACGATAAAAAATATATTTATTTATTATTTTGTTTAACGCATATTTACTAATGATGAAAGAATAGGGCTATCTTTAAGAGGAACTTCATCTAAAAAAAGAGTTGGAATCATATTTCTTGCAAAAAGATAAAAAAAAAAGTTTGAAACCCCATGTTTTGTGCCTGAGTCTTTGAGTTCCCGAGTTCGAGTCTTTTTTATTATATTAGAATACTTATTAGGAAAATGAGAGCTGATGGACGTTGAAGTGAACTAAGCTTAAAATTACTCATCTAATGAGAAATGGAAATTAAGATCAACCAAAACGTGACACCTGAGTTTACAGCTAAGTTCACCTTAGGTATAAACGTGAGTGTGTGAGAGAGTGGTGGTGGATTTCAAAGGTACAAGAGTCAGATGTAGCTACGATACGCCACACAATATGCAATTATGACCTAGGCATTAGAAAAAAATGGGAAACAATTAATTGACAAGAAAGAAGGTCGAAAATACATAGTAGGATCGCTTAAGTACACAAGGGGCGCGTCACTCGTATTTCCCAAAGCCTCAGGTATAGACCTCATCAGTGAGTGAGTGAGTGAATGTAAAGTTTATTGGCGCAAGAGCCAGATATGGCTATGCTGCGCCAAACAAGATTAAACTGTGGTCTAGACGTGAAGTTGAAAAAAATTGACCTCATCATCTGAACCTTTACTGAAACTTGTAAGGTTTGTCATCAACAGACGTTAATGTTCGGCGCTAATACAATTTAATAAAATATTAATAGATATTAAGTCGGAATTCGGATCATTTATTCATATTTGATTCAGATCAATTTAGAATTTGTGAAAGTGATCACAACATGGAGCTGATAACAATACAACAATTAGATTTTTATATTGGTTTTGTAAGAAGCTGCAAAATTCAGACAAAAGTTGCTGTAAGGATTTTAAAAATAATACCTATATTTCTCTATCTTGTTAGGTGTTTAAACAACTACAAAAAATCTTCTTTTTTAAAATCTTTATTCAAAGAGCTATTTCTTACACAAAATAAACAGTACGAATATATTGATTAACTGTGAAAGCTCATCTTTTTTAAAAATATTTATTCAAAGAACTATTTCATGTACAAAATGTATAATACGAGTATATTGATAAAAGAATATTGATAAAATAGCATTAACTATGTAATAAAAATTAAAATATTCAATTTTACACAGTAAATTCTGAGCTGAAAATTAAATTAAATTTTTAAGTAGTAGTCCTGAAATTTTGGAAGTACGTACTAACACCCAACTTATTGATTTAAGGTCCGATTTTAAGTAAAACTCTGTTGCTAATTTAGTGTTCCCACTTTATTTAGCAAGTAATATTAAATAATAATAACTAAAAGTATTATTTATGTTGAGTTATTTAACTGAAAGTTCATGTTTTACCAGTAATTGTGAAAAATCAATTTGTGTATGAAAAATAAATATCATTTTCTTATAATTTTAGTAAATATTTGTTTTATTTACTAAAATTATAAGAAATTCTGTAAATTTCAGATCTAGTTGGGTATAATGTAATTTATTTTATATATCCCTGTTAAATAATTATTAGTTAAAAATCAAATGCATTGTACTAAAAGACCTTGAATAAAATTTTCCATCTACTAATAATACAAACGCATTAATGTTTCCATCATTTTATTATCCATAAAACGCAGTTTTGAAAAAGTATTTCTCATTTTTCCATATTCGTCTGAGAAAACTTATACAAACTCAATTCTGGTTTTCGGACAACCTATATATCTTCCCCAGAAATAGTTATGTTAAATTTACATTTCAAAAAGAAACAGAATTCTTCTGAAATAATCTAGCAATTTCTCAACTGGGTAAAAGAGTTCCAGCATTTAAGAAAAAATATTTCTGCTCTTTATCAAAGCAGTTTTTGATTTCTATTTTTCTTATACCTTATACTTCCATTTATAAAAGAATATGAAGAATGAAATTTTAGCTAATAATCAGTTTTGATTAAAACCTTTCAATATCAGTCAATGATCATTTTATATTATTCTTTCGATAATAAATTACATTAATAAATTTATAGCCCCCTTTTTCAATTAAAATTTATTTTGATTTTTAAAATACTTATTTGAGTATACATAAAAATTATAAGCATGCAACTTGTAGGCAATAAACAATTTCATTAATTTTTTTTGTAATCAAAGAAACACGTTATAAGCACGTATTTAAAAGTAAGATAATATTATTAGGAGTTGAAAAATACTTGTTGATATCTAAAATTATTTAAAGTAAGTAAGAAATTATACAATTATTTTTTTAGATTTCCGTGATGTGTTTTTATTTTTGAAAAGGAAAACTTTCTAAGAATATCTTTTTTTTTTGTAATGACTACAATAAGAGAAAAGAAAAGGGCCAGAAAAAACCAAAATTCTCCTTATTAATAAAGATTAGTTTTTTGGAAGATAGGCACTAAAACAATTAAAGAAAGATAAAAAAAAGCCTTTTTGCTTTATCAAACACTTTATCAGCAAGATATGTAATCTTGCTTCAAGAAACCCTTCTCAATAAGCAAAATTGAAATATGTATGGACTTTTATTTCAACACATTAAATACTAATACATAAATGATCAGTTTGAACAGAATTTTATGTATTAAAGACATTTTCAGCGAGAACTATTTATGTTTAGTGAATAAGAATGTTAAAATATAGAAAGTATTCTTGATGAAAATCTGGAACTACTTTTAATGTTATTTATTGCACAGATTTATATTGTAAGAAAATTCAAGGTCTGATTAGTTGTCTCTAGAATCAAAGATTAGAGATGTGATTGTTTATAAACTGAGAAGCAACACGAAGGCTATTGGTGGTGGACCTCGTAATTTTGAATTTCGGTCAAGTGATGAGGATGACACCTGAGCTAGAACCTCCCATTCCAAACTTCTACATCACACCCTTGGGAAGACTTGGGATCTTGACAGATAAAACGTGCATCACCCCTGGCTACACAGCGGGTCTTTAATGGCATCAAATTCGAACTCACGACTCGATGAAAATCGCCGGCCACCAGTCCGCGGCCACGTTATGTTTTTGGAAAACAAGAGCTTATACAATTAAAGCAAGAAAAAAGCATCCTTTTGGCTCCATGGATCCCTTTGTCAACCAGATAGAATTCAAGAACTCCTTCTCAGTAAACAAAATAAAAATATATTATGCATATAATATGAACCTCTATTTCAACATAATAAATAATAATATATGAAGGGTGATTTTGGATAGTAAAATTACTACTTGTGAAATTTTAAATATAATTTTATGTGTTAAATATATGTTATTTGAGAACTATTGATGTTTATTGAAGAAGAATGTTAAACTGAGTAAAGTATTCTTGATGAAAATCTGTTACTAGCACTAATGTTATTAATAGCATAAATTTTTATTGTGATTAAATTCGAAGTCTGATTAGTTGTTACAAGAAATAAAGATTATCAGTACTTTTTTTCATTCAAATTCCATGCCCTGTTAGGATTCGTTAAACATATAATATTTAAGATTCGTTAAATGTATAATCTTTCGTTTTGCGTGAGTGGTTGATACACAATGTATTTATAACCATCAAACCTAGTAAAGAGCGTAGTCTGCATAACTGGACGTGGAGGGGGATTGCAACGCACGGATCATGCGAAATAGCAACAAGTCTGTTTGCCGCAAGCCTAATATATTTGACCCTGAAGAGTATGCCTCCAGACAGACTGACTGCTCGGTGTCTTTCTATAGCTAATAATTTAGCACCAGCATTGTGT
Organism: Nephila pilipes; assembly: GCA_019974015.1. Taxonomy (NCBI): domain Eukaryota; kingdom Metazoa; phylum Arthropoda; class Arachnida; order Araneae; family Nephilidae; genus Nephila; species Nephila pilipes. The sequence continues at coordinate 46,056 of BMAW01043682.1, read as the reverse complement.
TGTAACTGCTGGACAGCGTTTTAAATTATATATATTTCGTACAAATTCATTTCATTCAATGAAATACAATTTTCCTTAATCTATTGTAGAATGCTCTTGATTTCACATGGGCCACGGAAGGATTAGTCACTTCCTATAGCTCGAGAAGTGAAATTAGAAATAGTTTTTAATGTGAGCATTTCAATCGGGGTTAAAAGAGCCAAAATTAAAAAGGTGACTAATCAAATTCATCACACACACAAAAGATCAAAATTATCCTTGATTTGTATATCTCATTACTCAGCGTAGACACGATTCCACAGTCTTTATTGATAACTTCCACTCATTTGTCTGTACCTCTTACCCCAATATTAAAGACTTCTTTGCTTATAAAATCATCTCTTCAACTCTATTCGCTACTTTTTAATAATTCTACGAAATTCCCATGAATCACGTTTCATTTTTTGGGACGAATTTCTCATTTCGGACATCCTATTAAAATCCCAAAGGGTTATTGAAGTGGGAAACATGATAGAACCCTGCTATAACTTTAAGTTTTGACGAACGTCCTAATTATAAATTATTCGGTTCATTTTAACTGCGCTTTATTTTTTTGCTAAGTAAGAATTAAAATAAAAAAAAAAAAATGAAACATTTTCTTCACACATATTTTTTGGTTTCATTATTTTTTTTTAAAGTATAAAGTTCTGAAATACAGTAATCAAGCAATCGAAAAATAAGTTGTACATTCCTTTTAAAGCTAATTAAAATTCTATTTAAGTTTCTTGATAAATAATTACTCACTTCTGTTCGGTTGTTGTTGTTTTTAATTCCCACAAATGAAAGAGTTATTTTCTACCAACACGTTTTAAAGTTGAAAAAAAAAAATCTTGTGTATATTAATCATGTCATACCCCAATTATCTATAACATCGGTCAGTTTGATATTCTATAGAGGTAATCTTTCAACAAATTTCCATTAAATGGGTTCTGTAATTTATCATTCTTCATTTTCTTTGTTTAATTATTTATTAACATTTTTGAATTTATTAATGGTAGAGTATATCTGTTTACATTTTAGAATGTGTAAACTGTGAACGATTTACTGAAGTTAATTACATAAAAAAAAACCTTGCGAGTTCTATCATTCCGTCTTTCTCGTTAGTATTGGATACTAGAGAATGTTATAAAAACAAAATGCATTTTGAGATGCCTTGCAGTTTCTTAAAAAAAATAATTAACGACTTGCTTATGTAAATTGTGCACGATCGAAACTAATTTTTAAATTAAGATCAATTAATATTTGATTAATGACAAAGCTGAGGCTCATTCGCAGTATAATTTTTTCTATAAAATGATACATTAATCTTTGTATTAAGTTTTTAATCACATTTAAATATAGTTTAATTCACTAACTTTGACGTGTTTTGCAGATCATGAATTTTTAGAAAATAAATACATCGGTGAAACTTATATAAAAATTGGGTTTTATATAATATGTGATAAATTCAGTATATACCGCAGAGTTTGTGCTTCAAGTGTATTCTACAGCCTAATTTGGATTATAATCAGCATTTCACCATAACAAGTACTGAATGACTTAAATGCCAAGCTAAATATACATGCCTCTCTTTGAGGAAGAGTCTTAACACCCAACTTGAATTCCCTATATTCTTATTGTGTATTATTATGACTGTATTATAATTACATTGTATGATTTACATTGAATGACTTGCAATAATAAAAAAAGTTATTATAGTTTATGTTTAATGGAATGGTGAACATTTAAGAATAAGGAAAGAAAAGGTAAATATTGTTTACTGTTGATCTTTATTTTTTAATTTTCAAATAAAATAATAATTTTCATTCAAAAAGTGCAAAATATACATGCTTCTTTTTGAGGAAGAGTTTTTAATGCTCTTAACACCCAACTTGAATTCCCTAAAATTTCAACATTTTTAAGAACAGTTTTTATCACAATTTTTAAGAATTTGAATTCTAACCTTTTGACAAAAACGATTAGGATGAAATCCAATTGTTTGTAAACAAATTTTGAATTGGCAGCAAACCGTTGCCCAAATTGAAACTAATTAGGCTCAAATTTGTTTTGGCGCCACTTAACAGATGGAAGTAATATTGCCAACAGCAATTTGCCATAATAATGCAATTTATTGTCAAAACAGGTACTTTTTGAACCTTCCTGGTCATTTATTTCAATTTCCAACTATTATTGTTATTGCTAAGCCAGGAGAACATCATTCACCATCTAGAACATGGAGCATTTTTTTAAGTCCTCGGTCTGACTCCTAATTTTGAACTACGATCAGATGAGGAGGGGAACTTGTCAACTGACACTCAACTCTCGACATCCCTGCCAAGAAAATGGGAGGACATTAAGCCCCGACAGATTTAACGTGCACCAGTCTCTCTCTCTCTCTCCACTATTGCTCTTTAGTAGAATCAAGACTCAAATTTCCGGCGAGACTGAAATATAACCAGCAATGAATTCGGTACCATGACCACTCGATTACCGTTGTCGTTGCAATTTCAAATAGGTAGATGAAAAAACTTTTTAGGGAGAAACATAAATGTATAAGTGAACATTAGAATTCTTTCGATTTATATGTGATGTTTTAAAACAGACCGCATCTTCGTTTTCTAGAGAGGGTTGTGTCAGATTTTTTCACATCTGGAAAATTCACCCACTAAGTGTTATGCACTTCGTTAACTAATTATTTGGTTATTAAGTGTATTGGTGTAGATCTTTAAACAGCTTCGGTGTGACACTTGTTGTGATTTTTCCTTTTTTATTTATTTATGTGTGTGTATTTATTTTTTTCACAAAATACCCATATTTTTATTAATCACTTAATTTTTCAGTAATTTCGAATGTAAAATGATTTTAAAGATATGTTAAGTGTTTTAAAAAGTCAATTCGAATTCTTCTCTGAATTGTTCCCTTTTATCACGTGACTAGTTTTAATATTGTCGGGTTTATCATCCATATATAACTTAGATAATATAAATTAAGTGATTAAATAAATAAAGTTTTTTTTTTTTTTTTTTTTTTTATAATTTATTCTGGAAAGACGTAATAGAGGTTTCTTTAAGTTTAGAAAAATTTTATTCAAATATCTTTTTTAAAAATAGACTTGTTAAAATTTTCTTCTATTTACGTGAAAAAATAGGTTCTTAATTGGAACATTTCTGCTTGTAGAAAAAATGTTCCGATATTTCGAGTAGAATCATATTCTGACTTTGCTAGTGAGCAAAAATCAGCATATTTTGTAAAAACGATTTATATTCGAACTATTTTGTTTGAATAAAATATGCTGTATATTTTATCTTCTATGCAGTAATGGTTAAAGAATTTCTATTTTACTCATAAGAAAAATTACATATTCATATAGAAAAAATTACATATTCATATAGAAAAAATTACATATTCATATAGAAAAAATTACATATTCATA
>BMAW01043682.1:13934-42595 GCA_019974015.1 Nephila pilipes | reverse complement strand
TTAATAGTAATCAGTTTTACCGTTGTAAAATTTTAAGTCAAAAAGTCACTATTAAAAACATATTCCATGCTTATTTTTAAATGTCAAATGCATAACTTTTGGTATGGTTTCGGATTGTATATAAAATATATAATTCGTGAATGAGAATCCTCTTCCGATATGACGTATCTGAAATAATTGAAAATTTTAGTTTTTGCTTCTATTTTCGTTTCTCTAGATTTACACGGAGACCATTGGTAGAGAACCTTGTAATTCTAAATCAAAGTAGCTGTTGAATACTGAGCTAGTACCTTCTTCTATCAACTTCCACACCATATCATGAAAGGATTTTGAAGTCTAATTCCAATAAATTTGTAGCAACTCTTATTATTCCCGACGAATTTTTGTTGCCATAGAAAAAAGATTTGAATCTGCAACTGAATGTGTAGAATGTGTAGATTCTGAATGTGTAGAATGTAATAATGGGCTTACGTTAAACGTAATTCTTTCCGAATGACAAAGATGTATTTTTAAAACGATTTATTGGAATATTGATCTTTGTTGATGATAAATTTGGTTTCGAATCTCGTGTAAATTGGTGCAATGGCAAGTGAGTGTAAATACAAAATCACATGAAAAAATATAAAAACAAAATTTGCTTGAATTAATTTTAATATTTGCACAGAATATTAACGTCATGTTTGATAATTTATTATCTGTTTTAAGATCACTTAGACGCTTTCAACAAGGAAAAATGAGTTTATTTAGGCCAAATTTAAATATTTATCACTTTATTTAAAAAATTAATATCATTTGTAGTTATATTTTAACATTGAGACATTTGTATGTTTTAGTATCCATTTATTCAAGGATAACCACACATATAAATATAAATAATTATACATGAACAGTATTTACATTTGTCAGTAATGTACAATACTTACCATTCAGTACCTCTTGCATAAAATCTACTGCATTTATAATTTTAAAAAATTACATAGTACTTTAGACATCACATTTTATGAACTAAACATAATAATATTTTCAAAAATTAAAATTAATAAAATGTGAAATAAATTTAGTTTTTTAATTTCAATTTGCTTTAATTTTTATTCTAATATTGTGCAAATTCATGAGAGTTTATTAAGAAATATACTGCTTCCACTTTTTAGGATATAGTCTCATTTCATGGTTTGGAAAGTATCAGCAAAACGAATACAGAAGATTTTGAAGTAAAAGTACCAGAATATGAAAAATCACACTTTGAGAAAAACTCAAATACAGATATTTTTTTCCTTGGAGTGATACGTTTGCTCACTATTTTGAAATTCAATTTTCCAACTTTCCATTAATGAAATTCTCATAAATAATACACCTATTGAATCAGTGAAGCACTCCTTTATTTTAAACAGCAAATTTAAAAAAAAAATTCAAAATTCGAAATGTTTTAATTTCGCAGTTCTTGTCAGTATTTTATAGTTTGATTCAATATTAAAATTTGAATTCTAATTTGGGATCTTATTGCGAAATCATTTTGTTGTTAAAAGTTGACATCGTTTTTATACATTAGAATCCTTGCATTTTGAAGAATTATTAGCATTCTGAAAATAAAGAATAACTGTTGTTGCTAGTCTAAGTATCAGCAGGTAGAGACAAGTCATGTAAATAGGAAGATACAGTAGTGTATTCAGGGATCACATACTTTAATGTATACAATTTATGAAGAAGAGTTTTAATTTGTGTAAAAATGTTTCAGTCCACTGAAGTTTAATTTTGTTCTGAATGTTGTTAACCTTATTACTAACCAATTTTTATACTGTTTACTAAAAAAGGCTTTTAAACAACAATAATTTTGCAGACCTCAAAACTTTTAAAATCGCAAAGTTTATTCTCAACAAAATATTACACGTCAAATTCATCTCCAAACAAAACCATCACATTTCTAACCAGACTTACGAAAAACAACTACAAATTTCATCATGTTTATAGCAATAATATTTTCTTCCGGGAGTAGATTTTTCAAAAACCCGATCGAAAAATACCCCAGTAGCTTTATACAGAAGTCGGTGGAAAATAGGTCGTTTTTATTCGTTTGATGCAGGAAAGGCGGGAGACAAGATATACGTTGCCATCTAGTAGTAACATTGAAACTGCCTTCTTCGCCATGATGAATGGGCCAAACTACGAACAAGAGGGAAAAGAATATAATAACCAACAAGAAAATAACGTATTTCGTATTATATTTTGGCTTTCATATCGTCGATTGGATTTTCTGGGCGTAAAACTAGCCTCTGACATGTTCGTGTTTCACCTGTCTCTCCTGATTACAGTTCTCCAAGGTCTCGAAATGACAAGAACCATAAATTTATGCTGAGGAATAATTCTCGGCGGATGACGAATGAAAGCGTCACCGCTAGCGTGCCAGCCACACGGCTGCGTTCATTCATTGACTTTCCCGGCTGTTTCAAATCTGGCAAGGCGACTTTCTTTCCTCTTATTGTGGAAACGGAAGAATTGGAATGTCAAGCGAAAAGATGTATGGTGTTCTGCGGAAGGCAGATATATTTTTTCCCCTCTCTGTCTCCTTTTCTCTGTCTAAATTTTTTTTCACGCGTTTCCGTTTGACAGGTCTACAAATGGAAGAACAATAGATGGATTTAGATCAAATATTTCGGATAAGATGTTGTTATAAGACGATGTTAAACATATGATTGCCGATACGCATTTTTTCGATGACATTTCTTTTGTAAATTTTTTTTTATTTAATTTTTTAGAACAGTAGCAATATTCTATATCATTGTAAAAATTTTAATGTAATATTTTTAAATTTCGAATAAAGAATAGGACAACTTAAAGATCTAAAATGGTGTAAATAATTTATGTTATTACTGCATTTCCTAGAATTATGTGGTATTAAAAATTGACAGATAATAATTATTTATTTTTATTCACGATAGTTTAATTATAAAAAAATATTTTACGGTTGTATTCATAAATTTCTAATTCTTCAAGACCTTCTGTTAGATTTAACCACAAATGGTAGAACATATTTTTTTAGATAGATGGATATAGATTAAATAGTTTTAATGAGATATTGTTGTAAGACGAACTTAAGCCTATATGATTGCTGAGATTTTTTAAAATTGATTTTTGGCTATTTTTATTTAAACTTTTAGAACAGTTGATAGTCTTCTATACAATATAATAGAAAGTCTTATTTCATAATGAAAAACTAAAAATTGAAAATCCTTATATTAAAAAACTGAAGATGGTGTTGAAGATTGTCTATTGTTTTTTGCTGATTTTTATATAGATTATTTGCTAAATTCTTTCGAGCTATAGACAGCATTCTACGCCGTTCTAAAGTTTTCAAATATTCAAATTAGTTTCAATTGCTTATTTAATTATGGAATAAAATAATTGTTTATGGAGTTGAAAAGGAATAAAATTGATTCATTCTCTTGATCCTTTCTCTGGAATAATATTAATTTAAAAATAAACAATGATTTATTTATTCTCAATTACAGTTATTTAATTATCAAGAAGATTCCACAGTATTTAAAAAAAATTGTCACTAGCTGTAATTTGAAAGGACAACAAATGGAAGAACTGTGACAGATTTAGATGAAATATTTCAAAAAAAGATGTTATTATAAGATGATACTATATATATATAATATATATATATATGAATTTAATTTAATTTTAATTTTTTAAAATTTAAAAATGAAATTTAAATAAATCAACTTTTAAATATCTAAATTTATACATATATATATATATATATATATATGACCTAATTTAATTTAATTTTAAAATTTAAAAATGAAATTTAAATAAATCAACTTTTAAATATCTAAATTTATACATATATGAATTTTTAATTTAATCTTTAATTTTAAAATTTAAAATGAATTAAATAAATCAACTTTGAAATATCTAAATTTATACATACATATATATATATATTATTGATATTTCAAAGTTGATTCTTTGTTTATTTATTTAAATTTAATTTTTCAGAACAGTGTATATAGACGATTTAACATGTTTGCAATAAATTGTCAATATTCTTACAATTCAGTTCAATATGACATTTTATTATGCATTAAAAATGTTTGTAAAATTTTAAATACTTAAAAGAATTTAAATCGTTTGTGTTTTCCAAAATTGTATAAAATTAAGGGCTTAATAATTTGTTTTTACTTGCAATATTTTAATTATTAACAGGATTTTGTATTGTATTTATTAATTTTTTTTTTTATTTTTCCCATTAGTTTCTGTTTAGAAAAATTAACAGTAAGAAAGATTGCATGAGTCTAAATAAAAATATTTCACATAAGGTATTGTAAGCTGATTAAGAAATTTTATTTTGAATGATGAGACTTTTTGTTTTGGTGCTTGAATAACATAAGATATTAACGTACTTCCTTCTGAGCAGTAAGTTTTCCTACCTACTTTCTACATGCGCCGTGAAAACTGATTTACAGAAATTGAGTACACACAAAGGCAATATAGATAGCGTGTAGTATCGGGGATAGATATCGGACAAGAAAAAGACAAATATTAATTCCAAGTTTTGAAAATATTTTAAAAATTTATTTTATTTTATTTTATTTACAGAGCAGAAAAATTTGTATTTTTTAATGCAATCAATTAATTTAAAAACCACCCATTTCCCTCCTTTTGAAATATAATTTACGAAAAGTGAAAAAAAATCTGAAAATATATACGCATTCCGATGTGTAAGTGAATCGATGAATTATATTTTTAATGCATGCTACTTATATTTTAGTATTTTGCTTTATTAACTATGAACAGCAAAGCGATGATAAGAATGTGAAGTTATCTTTCAAAAGCAATAACAAACAAAAAAAATTTCTGTTGTCTACCATACATTACATTTATTTTAATACTGCCGAATATATGTTCTTTTTTTTAATAAAATTCTTTTTTTACTATTAAAAAACTTGTTGAAAACTTTTGAATATTTGAAAACGAGCAAAAATGTTTTCACATAAGACTTTTTATTAAGTTAAAAAATCAGATTTAAATCTTTCAAATGTAATTTAGTAAAATAATGCCTTGCAAAATTTCCTAATTTCGTTCGATCGTGAAATTACTTTCAGGTCAAAACAAAAAAAATCGTGTTACCTTTATACAACTACCTCTTTCGAAAATATAAAACGATTATCGATACCAAAATCAAATTATTTTCAAGCGATCTAAGTTGCTATTATCTTTTTTTTTTCAAAGGTTCCTCGGAATAAATGTAATATTTCCTATCCAGCATTTTATAATGAATAATTTTTTTTTAAATATAAATATAATTCATTTTCCATTGAAATAACATGCATGATAAAATTATAAGAAAAATATTTAATGTGGGAGATAAAAATGATTTTTTTTCATCATATACTTCTGGAGTAAAAGCATTCACACCTAGCCTTCACCCATCCGAGGCAATTTAGCCACATATGGACGGTGGAGGCCCTATTCCTCCAGCAATATGTATATATGTCCTCAGATAGATTGTCAAGTTCAGGGCAGTTCTGCAGGTAATCTTTCTTCCATATTTTCAGTCCAACATAACGGGCAGATCTCATCAGGAGCCAAACCGATACGGTGGAGGTGGGCTTGTAAGTAGGTAGTCGTGCCCCTTCGTAAAGCCGAAACGTGCGACAGTCTCGGCTCGTACCAAGTGTAGTTGAACACATTCTCTCGTGACAAGGTACTCCCATCTTTTCATTTAACTGAATCTTTGGAACTGTTAATCACTGATAGAAATTATTCGGTTGAATATCGTTCAGTCAGTCATTTGAACCTTGGTTTGATTGGACTCGGCCACACTCCTCGTCTTACATCGGCTGTTTCACTACCGAATACTCCCACATAACTAGGAAATCATTGTAACTGCAGGGCCCCACTACTGGTGATGAGTTTGGCGAGGCATTGGACTGTTCGCGGGCAGTCTGTGACGTTGTTACATCTCAGAGCAGTTGCTTAGGAGTCGATGAGAAATACAACTTTTCTTTTGGAAACAGATTAAGGGAGTAGTTGATTAGCAACTTCCTGAATAGCACACACTTCTGTCTCGTAATTACTGATGTTATTTCCCACAATCAAGGAGTTTTCAAAGCGATTGCAGTGCCATCCGGTACCTGTTCCTTTTACTTCAGGCGAGTGAGAGCCGTCGGTGTAAACGTTTCGAATAAAAAGTATGAATGGTTTCTTGAGAACATATGATATGAGTTCCAAAGAATTAGCTCCAGCTTTATTCGAATTTAAATTAAAAATCCCTTTTTTCCCCAGACAGGACATAAAAATAAAAAAATACACATACGTACATAAAAATGAAATCATAAAATAAAAATGTAAAATACAGGGTTATTCAAAATGATTCATCCGATTTCAAAATTTCATATTTACATATTTAAATGACCAGAAAATTAAGTAATACATTAATGCGAAGGAAAAAGAGAAGTTTGTTTGCAAGTTTTCTATATAATTTCCATTAGTTGCACGTATAATGTCTATTCGATATGTAAATTCCTGCCAAACACATTGCAGCCTCTGTAGTGATTATTGATAGTACAGCAGCAGAAATCAGTTGTTTAACTTAAATAAATTTTTGCTAATGGTGGCGCATACACTTTAGTTTTTACAAGCCCCCAAAGGAAGAAATAGCATGGAGCCAAATCAGGTGACTTAGGTGGTCAGCTGTATAACATCAAGTCATCTGGTCCAATGCGACTGATCCAACTGAGAGGTAGCCCCGTGAAAGCTTCTATAACAGTTTTTGGTAAATAGTTTCACAAAGAACACACGAGGGCCATCTATTTTCCACTTTATAAAACTTTAACTGTTTTCCTTTGTATTAATATATTACTTGTCATTCAAAGTAATTTATTTTTGAAAATATAGAATTTTAAAATCGGATGAATTATTTTGACTAATCCTGCAAATTATAAAAGAATGCAATTGATAAGCCAATGAACTTTTAACGAAAGCAGTGCAGGAACATAAAAGAAAAAATTATATATATATATATATATATATATATATATATAAAACTTTTAATAGAGAATTTGAGAGCGAGTCCTTCATTTATCATAAATCTGCGACATTGTTTTACTAATCAGTTACATGACTTTAGTAGTTTCTTTTTAAATTTATGGTATATCGTACATATAACACGATATATCAATGGATATTTTTTATTTTTATCCTCCCGCAGCGTTTCCGCAGATTTATTTCAAATTAAACTCCTTTTCCCTTTTCCAAGCAGCATATCATTTTTTGCGCCACCCCTTTTTCGGTGTCGGAAGAACATGACGTAAATCATCAACTCGCGCCCTTTCTAGTCCCAGGGGGGCGACATATACCAGCCCTAAAAGCACCAGGCGATCATCGCTCAGAATCAAACGACACTTTTCACATTTCTAGAACCGCTACTAGAATACCCCAAGCCTCATATTTTATACTTCTTTTTTGATTTTATGCGACGTGTGACGATCCTGGTGACTTTTTTTCTCCTCCCGCGCTTTTGGAAATGATTCTAGAGCTATGAAAACGTGAATTGTTAGTCACATGCGCACTGCAGAGAAGTTCAATAAAGGGGTGAAAAAAATTCCCGATTAGGATTTTATTCATTGAGTTTTGGACAATACGGGGGAATAGAAGAATGCAATTTAAATTAAAGAAATGCGATTTATTTCTGTAACGCTATTTCAATCTCAGAGACGAAGGTTTAAAAATCTAATCAGTCTTAATTTCTTAAGAAGCTATTGTTAAATTGTTTGAATCTCATATTTTTTTTAAAAAGCTATCGTTTTTATCATCAGCAAAATGATCATCCGAACTCTAATCAAAATTTTATCGTAAAAAGTTTTTGTGTACAAGTTTGACGCCTGATTTCACTAATAATGAACCTAATTTTTAATGGGTTTTCTTCTATTCACACTGTAACTTTGTCTGGGTCAAAACTTTAATGCTTTATTCTCACATTTTAAAGAGCTCAATTGAGCTGAAATTTTCTGTACACGATTGTTTTGGATGATAATATGATAAGTTAAATATAATTAAAAATTATTTGTTTAATTTATTGATTAATTTAATTATTTAAGTAATTAAATTTTACGTCAAGTTTCCCTCCAAGTCGCCAAATGCCCATCTTCAAAGCAGGCGAATGTTACTAAAATTGAATATTACTGACAGACGAATGTTACTTAAAATTTAAGGTATGAAAAATTATGTTAAGTAAAGTGTGAAGTTTGAAAGAAAACTCATGTTTAAAAAACTCGTTTTTTACCGGTGTCATTCTAAAATATATCATAATAAATTCTTCCTAAATTTTTTTATTGGATTGAAATAAAACAGAAATAAAAATTAATTCCTTTCACGGCAGCAATGATTGAGCTTAACGGATATTCAATTTAATAATTTATCGTTTGATTAATTTTAATATTTGAAAATAATATTATTGTCCACTACAATATTTTATCGTTTGAGGTAATTCTAATATTTAATTGAGTAGTTTAATAATTATTTTTAAAAAGTTAGCACCTTTGACGATTAAATCTATTCTTAGCAAATCTTCGCATAGAACAATTTTTTTCTTCTATTACTTTATATTAATTTTGCAACTAGTATGCAAATGTATATATCATCCACTTGAATTTAAGACAAAAACAAAGATGGAGGCTTTTAAAATCATTATTTACCTTTCTTTTATGATGTTCGAGATAATTTAATCTTAAAGTAAATATGTAATTCCGAAATGAAGCTTATAATTGTGTGAGTGTGTGATTCTAAATAAGCACAATATTTCGATATTATATTTTTGCAACAAAATTTTGAAACACTGTTTTTCTTTCTTAAGATAAATAATATATCGAATTCTAAACTTAAGTTTAAACAAATTTTCATACAACAGGAGTTTGAAAAAGCTATAACGCTTTTCATTTTCAAGAATAAAATGTGTATTTGTTAAGTAAAAATCATTCTAAAAATATTATATATGTATATATGCAATACAGTCCTTAATTAAAGTCGAATAAAAATAACGATATGGCAAGCATCTAATTTATTGTTGTCCCTCTAGTAAATTAGTTGCTAGGTTGATTTTATAGTCGAAAGAGCCACATTTGATCAAGTTGCATCAAACAGTCGTTCATTTATGAAACAAAAGCGTGTATGTGTGATCTAGACTAAACTCTTAATGCAAGAAATGATGAGAAGGGAAGGATGGGATGACAAGAAGGGTCAAAAATAGAGAAGGATTGCTAGGACATTTCGGAGCCGCGTCATCCGTGTTTACCAAAGACAATAAACCCTGTAGGAGAAAGGAAAGATCAATTGGGTACTTCGGGGTCGTAAATCCCGTACTTACCTAAAGAAGGAGATTTCCTTTTTTTTTTCTCCTCATGGGAATCGATTTACTTTGAAATTTAGGCTACAAATTTCGAGAATATCGATTCTAAAAAGATTCTCCATGCGGAATAATACATAGCCGCGATAGCTTGGTGGTCATGGTCTTGAACTCGCTGCCGGCGTTGTTTCCGTCGAGTAGTGGGTTCGAGCCTTGAGGCTACAAAAGACCCAACGTGCAGTCGAAATAATGCTAAATTTGCTTTGTGATTAAATCTGCCTAGACCCCTAGTCTTTCCTTTGGTGTGATATGGAAGTTTGGAGAGGGAAGTGCCATCTCAGATGTCGTCCTATTCACTTGACCTATGTTCAGAATTGCGATATCCGTCTGCAATATTCCCTTTTTAAGTTTAGATGCTAATAAAAACAATCAATTCAATGCAAGTTGCTGCATGTTTAACAGAATATAGGCGGAATTGATTCATTGATTGTTTATTAACGTTCCACTTAGAAGAAACACGAAGGCTAATAGCGATGAATCTCATAATTCTGAATCTCGATCAAGTAACGGGGCCAACATCTGAGCTGGCAATCACCCTCTCCAAACTTTTACACGACGTCATTGAGGAGATTTGGAGCCTTTACAAATCTAACGTGCATCAGACATTTCACACGACGGGTCTTTAGTAAGAACAGGGCTCAAACGTGTGGCTTGACAAAGATATGACAAGTCACGCGTTGGATTTCAATTTCTCACAGTTACCGAGTCACGGACCGATTGTTAAAACAAGTAAATAAACGAAAAGTAATGTCAATTGAAAAACAACAGTGAAATCAATCAAACAGTTTTGGCTAAAGATTAAAATGTAATACATATCAAGAAGATTTAAAAGTTGATAGCTACATAGGAAAGCGATATACAAATAAAAATTTAAGAAGAATCAGTTTTGTGTAATCGTTGACGCATTTGCGCACGCTCGGAAACTTAAAGCGCTATACCGTTTATGGAATACTTGGTAAATTCAAGTGTATGGGAATTTTTATCCAAAAATATTCATTGTTTTGAAACTGACTTGTACTGCACGTTGTGTAGTCGAGTATTCAGTGGTTGCATGTGACTATCATAGATAAAAAAAAGTCATCCACACCAAAAATCAATAATATTATCCTGTTCCAGAGCCCTGCCAATGGAGAAGGGAAAAAATAGATCTCAGAGGTGGAGGGCGCGTAAAAAACAATTCATCAAAAATCTCTGACATATTTTCCCCCGGGCGCCGTCGGGAACGAGGCCCCCCCCCCTCCAGTGCGCGTGCGTGGAGTAGTGGTCTCTGCTTCAACTTCCAGATGATCATGAATCACTGCGAAAATATCCATCCGCCAGAATAGGACGCACTCTTTACCGGCCGCGTATGCATACAACGCTCTCTGAAACGCCATATGATGAATGGGTTTTCAAATATCCACCATAAAGCATTCCTCCTGACGTCTCGCCGAAAGTTTTTAGACGTTTGTTTTTTGTTTGATACTTCCAGGAGTTATTCCCGTTGCTTTTATTTTAATGTTTTATACCCCTCCGACCAAAAAACACAACATGCAATATATATACAGCGAGAGAGAGAGAGAAAAATGGATAATGTAGAAATGCGAATTTGATTTATAACCCTATTTTTTCCAGTTACTGTTACTATTTGATGTATGGAGTGCATAGAAGAAGGAAAAAAAAAAAAAAAACGTATACAGAAAGTGAGAGATCTAGTATCTATTCTCGTTCTTTATTTTGGAGAAATAAAACATGCCGTGTTGCCGCAGTGAAATTGTATGTATTCCAAATTTCCAAAAACGCAATGCTGAGAATATTAATTTTGAGATGAAAGGAAAAGTGATGCATTAAATTATTATGGATCCATGAAAAATGGATTTAAATGCATCGTGATTCGGGAATTTATATATAACAAAGTACACAAAACAATGAATGTTATTCATTTACATTCTAATGAGATTTGATTTGTTTTATTTGGATATAAATCAGTCAAGATTCAAGTACACATTTGCTTTATACGAAAAGGAAAATTCTTGTTTTCTGAATTTTATTTAATAAGAAAAGGGAAATATTTCGTAACATTGTTTATGAGTGCTTTTAAGGCGGTTTTTCTCTAATGTCTCAAAACACGATCGAAACTTCGAACACACTTCCAGTCAGAAGACTGTACCAATTTTCTTTTAAGTTTGCGACGTTGTAACACATACATACATTTATGATGCAGTTTTCTTTAAAGTCAGGAGTGTTCCAAAAATGCGTCTTTTTTTCACCTGAATCCAAATAGTTTAAAGTCCATTTAACGCTGATTCACCGGAAGCAATACATTGTTTTGATTATTGCTTGATTTTCGATGCATAGTATACAATTCAGGTCTCCTCGACGATGACAATTCGATGCAAAACGACAACTTGACGCGATGGCAATCAAATTTTTATTTGGCTTCAAATGACTGTTAAATAAAAACCAACCTATGAATCAGTGTCACATTTGTTTTAGCGCTATTTAACAGATGGCAGAACACAATAGTAACACCAATGTGACTTAACAACGCCATCTTTCATGAATAAAGGTACTTTTTGAACTATTCTCGTAATGTTAATGGGTATAACACATTACATATTAAAAGGAAGGATTGCCTATAAATAGAATGTTTCTAATTTCAACGACACACAATACGAGGTGATATTGTAAATTTCTGGTTTTTACAAGAAATAACCATGATATCAGGATAAAATTTATTCTGTATATTAATTGATTCTCATATACATAATGTTGTAAATTATAAACATTAATTTTGATTTGTTCGGTTTCAGAAAGCCGTAGATTGAAGTAAACCGCAGGATCGTAAAGTTTTAATTATTACTCAAAGATAATCTAGAATGGAACTTCTTTGCGGATTCAACTCTATTTTCTCCGTTCTTCTGGTTACTTCATTTAAGGTTTCCTAAAACCAAATGAATTAACAATAAAATCTGAAATATACAATATACACAAGGATCAATTAATATGCAGAATAAATTTTATCCAGATATTGCGGCAATTTCTTTGTAATAATTCAACTTTTACGATATCCTCCATATTTAAACTGACGCTATATTTCCATACTTTCATACTGAAAAAAAGGATAAAATATTCCTTTTTATAGAGTAGGTTAACTTTGGTATTAATGCGATGAATGTAATAATTTTTTCAAAGATGTAATAATTTTTTCATCACAACTAGGGATCAAAATTAGTGCTTCCTTATTAATAAAGCTGGCTGTTTGCAAATGGTTATCTGTTAATGAGGATCTACATTGAGTGTATTATGTACTTTATTTTCAGAAATGTCTTTTCGTGTTGGTAAGTAATCCCAAATATACATATAAATCCACGAGAATACGATTTTAATTGACAGTACTTATCTTCCGACAAATATTAACTGAATCTACTTAAATCCATTTCCTTAAATATTTTTTCGCATCATTTTGCAGACCACAATCACTTCCAATAGATCCTATAGAAGTTCATCAGTTGTAAGGCCAAATGAAATATCAAACCATTTTCAGTATGTGCATCAAATTTCAGAGAACACTGTTGTAACACAGTTTTTTTTTATTTATATATATGTGGATGCAAAGTGTAATTTGATTTATTATAAATTATTTTTTCATGTAAAAAGAACATTAACCTGCGGGTCATATTAAAAAAACAAACGGCGGGGAACGTATCTTGCCGACACTTACTGTAGAAAAACTCTAGGACTATTGCGTAAGCTAATTTTGAAGGCCACGCGACGAGCTCGATTTTAATGAAAAAGTTCTGGAACTTTTTCACCACATAAACACATTTAGATCCAGTCCCATCTAGAAATTGTTTTCTCTACTTTTCTCTTTCGGGGAATCAGAATTGGAACCGTGATTGGATTCGTACATTAACGTACATTTGTGGTAACTAGAAGTGAGCCAAAACTGTTACTTTTAAGTAATAGATTCCAGCGTATCAGTTCCTTGTCTAGTAACAGGTTCCAATATTCAATTACTTTCAGATTATATGTTCCAAAATCTTAGTATTTTCAGTATATATGTTCCTATATTTCTATTACTTTTAAGATATGTGTTCATATAACCTATTACTTTTTCAAAAAAAAAAAAAAAATACACGACATTATTACATTATTTTTGAATTATATCCCACTAAATCAATTTCGGCTAATATTCTAATATTTCATTAGTTCAGCATTATGTTTCACCAATACAATATTTTTTATAATATAAGAAAAAAAGTTTCAAATTTAAATCACTCAAGTTGCTTCAAAAAAGTTGTAGGAAAAGCATAAGATAGGTATTATAAGCAGTGACAGAATTAATAGGGTTCTGTACAGAATATATTACTAATAAAACAGGTTCTAAACACGCAATACTATTACTTATCCTATTAATTGAAATTTAATGCCCAGCCTTAATGATAAAGAAACATTAGCTTTCATATTCGAATCTCACAAAGTATCAGATCATTAAGACACCGCGACCCGCTTGACACAAATAAAAACGCTATAATAAATAACGTTTTATTTAACACGTCTCTCTTCTGATTCTTGATAATACGGGATGTGGCTTTAAAAAAACCTCTATTGATCAATCTACTTACAAAAGACGCTCATCAAAATCAAATAGCATACGATCAAGTTACGTGATATTTACTCTCTGTTCCTTTAATTGACCCTTTAATTGGGACAATAGCCTTCATCGTACTGGACTTTTCACCTACAAAAGCCAAAAAAAAAAAAAAAAAAAAAATGTTGTGTTTCAAAAAAGTCAGTTTACAGTTTTTTCGCCAAGGAAACCAAAACGGCTAGCACTTTTGGTGCATAAATGCTCGCTTGGCGGTTTGGCACCTTATATTGATGTTGCTGCTTCTGCGCGCTCTCATCAATCTGTCTGTAAAGGAATCCATATTCTAACGGACTCGTTTTCTGGCAATGGCGCAAGAGCCGAATTCAGCTCTTGCACCATAAACCTACATTTACTGCATCCTATTAAATTTCGATCCGTAGGTTACATTCAACCATGGCCGATAAATTAAATCCATCTGCGAGCCCACATTTATTCTCGAAAACTTATCCAAAGACGCATCAACGGCAGTGAAGTGAACCTCGAGTCTTTTGTATATATACCTCTCACTAAGGACTAAAGTCGGGATAGGTTTTTGATTTTTCCTGTTGCTGCGTATTGCATACTAATACTCTTATTTATAATTCTTTATGTTAATTTAAAGTAAAATCACACTTTTATAATTTCTATTAAACTGATAGTTTTGGTGAATTAGCTTTGGCCGTGGTAGCTTAGTGGTCATGGTTTCAGACTCGTGGCGGGCAGTTTTCGTTGAGTCGTGGGTTCGAACCTTGGCCACCAAAGACTAGCCGGGACTCAGACACGTTAAATCTGTCGGAGTCCTTAGTCCTCCCGTCGGCGTGGTGTGGAAGTTAGGAGAGGGGGTTGCCAGCTCATATGTTGTCCTCGTCACTTGACCGAGGTTCAAAATTTCGAGGTCTGTCGCCAATAGCCCTCGAATTCCAGAATTGGGTCCTACTTTCGTGGCTCACTCAGGTAAAGGTAACCCAGATATATCCTTGATATCCAACAGCCTTAATTATTTGGTGGATAGGTGGGAGGTTTTGGACCTGGAGTCTCTGAGCGATCACCGGTTTGTGAGTGTTCAACTGCGATGTGATTTAAATAAATCCGAATTTTATTTAAAAACTAAATACGGTATCAATAAATTTTTCAAAAAATTTAAGAATTCGTATCCCAAACTTATTCAAACTGTTGAATCAATTTGGAATTCAGATCAGCTAGAGGAGTTCACTAATTTATTGATTTCAACCGTCCGGTCATCCGCTTTCATATCTTTTCGTAAACGACGGGTTCTTGCTACTCCTGTTTTCTCCTGGTGGAACAGCAATTTAAAATTTTTTAAAAGGCTGGAAATCGCCATTGAGAAAACCGCCTCGGTTGTGTTTAGAAGCCCGTCAATCCACAACAAGGGAGTTCGTGGTGGCAGCGTCTTTAGTCGAGACCCAATTTTTAAACTGAAGAATTCCTTTATAAAAATTTGTAAATTTTATAAATATTTAGGAATTCTAATTGACTGCCGGCTCTCCTGGAGTCCCCACATTAATTATCTTAAAGAAAAAATTTATAATCTCTCACTAAATTTTAATAGAGTATCCTTCAATGATTTTAATTTCAAAAATTATAAACTGTGGTACTTATGCGTTATAGAACCTATTATTGTCTATGGTGCGGGGGTTTGGGGTGGTGACCTAAACTCCTCGCAAATTACTAAGCTAAACTCTATTCAGAGAATTTACCTTTTAAAAATTACCAAGGCCTATAGGACCTCTTCCACTTCTGCTTTGCAGGTGATTGCTGGCGTTCCCCCTATTCATCTGTCCATAAAATTTCATTTTCTTAAGTATCAAATTTGGAGGCGGCATAATCCAAACTTTTTTCACCTAATTAATAATATTCCATTTGATTCAAATACCTCATTGAGAACTGTTGGTCCTGAAAAACGAATTCTTTTTCTTAACAAATTTTCGGGACCCTCCGAGTGGGAGATTTACACCGACGGATCAAGGATCGGGTCCGAAACTGGGTTCGCCGTGTGTGTCTTCCACCGGGGTGTCCTAAACAGAGTCTACATGTTCAAACTGAATTTTTATAATTCAGTTTTTCAGACCGAGCTTTCAGCAATCGGATTTGCCGTTTTGTGGACCGTCTCTCATAACTTTAAAGTTTCTGTTTACTCCGACAGTTTATCCTCTATATTGCTACTGCAGAGTACTAGAAATAAATCGGCTTTTATCAATACCATTAGAGAAAAATTAACAACTTATTCTGATTTTTACAACTTACACTGGGTTTGGGCCCACGTCGGAGATTATTGTAACGAAATTGCCGATTTCTTTGCAAAGCTCGCTATCACTTATGGTGAGAAAATGAATGTCCCTGCCCCTCAGTCTCATATAGTTATGACCTTAAAAAATAAGCTTCTTTCTGACTGGGAGGTCTGGTGGTCAACTTGTAATACTGGTATTCGGGTTCAGTCATATATTCCTAGACCAAATTTGAGTTTTTATACAAATTCTAGTTTTATTACCCGCTTCTTAACCGGTCATGGTCCCTTCATTTCTTATTTAAATCGTTTTAATTTAAAAAGTACAAATTTATGTCTCTGTGGCTCTGTTGGAGATGCTGACCACTACGTTTTCTCTTGCCCTTTTACCAGAGATTTTCATTTAAAATGTCCTGTTATTGAAGCGAAACCTATTTGGCTGAGGTCCGTGTGTGAAAATCCCTACTTACATTCTAAGCTTAAATCCTGTATACTTACGGCTCGTAAAATTACCCAACAAATTTATTAATTTTTTCAAACTTTATTATATTTCTCAATATTTTTATCATCCCTTACCATGTAGCTATAATTGTATGTCTTGTATATATGTTCCCACCTTTGCCTAATACTTAATTTTTGTTTACGAGTTTGTGGACGTTTTTGTATTGTGCTATTTAACCTGTTGTGTATCTTATTTCTGTGAGAAAATTTCAACTGTTCAACCGTTTCTTTGTCATGTATATTTTTTGTTGTGCAAATACCTTGTACATTTTGTTTAACCTTTATTTCAAAATTATGTAAATCTTATGTTATTTTGTCAATAAATGCTGAGTGCGGGGGTGATTGTTTCCCGGGGGTCCGGTTTGCAGCTCTAAACCCTTTGGGTGAGCTCGGTCCCCTTGGGTACTCTGCCAATAGCCCTCACTGTCACTTATGGTGAGAGAATGAATGTCCTGCCCCTCGGTCTCATATAATTATGACTTTAAAAAATAAGCTTTTTTCTGACTGGGAGGTCTGGTGGTCAACTTGTAATACTGGTAAATTTGAGTTTTTATACAAATTCTAGTTTTATTACACGCTTCTTAACCGGTTATGATCCCTTCATTTCTTATTTAAATCGTTTTAATTTAAGAAATATAAATTTATGTCTCTGTGGCTCTGTTGGAGATGCTGACCACTACGTTTCCTCTTGCCCTTTTACCAGAGATTTTCATTTAAAATGTCCTGTTGTTGAAGCGAAACTTATTTGGCTGAGGTCCGTGTGTGAAAATCCCTACTTACATTCTAAGCTTAAATCCTGTATACTTACCGCTCGTAAAATTACACAACAAATTTGTTAATTGTTTCAAACTTTTATTATATTTCTCAATATTTTTATCATCCCTTACCACGTAGCTATAATTGTATGCCTTGTATATATATTCATACTTTTGCCTAACACTTCACTTTTGTTTACGAATTTGTGGACGCTTTTGTATTGTGCTATTTAACCTGTTGTGCATCTTATTTCTACAAGAAAATTTCACCTGTTTCTTGTGTTTCTGTCGTGTATATTTTTTGTTGTGCAAATACCTTGTACATTTTATTTAACCTTTATTTCAAAATTATGTAAATCTTATGTTATTTTGTCAATAAATGCTGAGTGCGGGGGTGATTGTTTCCCGGGGGTCCGGTCTGCAGCTCTAAACCCTTTGAGTGAGTTCGGTCCCCTTGGGTATTCTGCCAGTAGCCCTCGTGTTGCTTCAAGTGCAACGTCAATAAAAGTTAAACTTAGTGAATTAGCTTGCTGAGTAAAAGTCTCGAGATGAAATTATTTCTTACGCTTTATTTGACTGGCTTATACTTTCTACTCGACAATACTAAGGCTTATTTTTACAGTTATCCTTTTTTTTTTCTCAATACAAACTTCGAATATTTTAATTATTGGTAGAGGAAACGCATTACAGAACAACTATTATCTTATTACGTATGTGCGCATGCCCGATCTAGTTGAATGATCCAGAGATATACATCTTTATTTTGGTGTTGAATGTTTTTTATCCATGCTTCCTTCAAACCAGATGAAACAATATTAGATATCAATTCGGTGCAGCTAAAATAATTTTGTCAACTATTGAGTTGTTTTCAGGGCTGTTACCAGTCATTAAACATAATCGTAAAGTTTTCAGATAACCATAGTTTTTATTTATCTTTTTTTAGTGCCTTCTTCGGTTAAAAGCAGAATATTCGCTACATATTTTCGCCTTCTTTCTTCAAATTTTATTTTCCTTTAAAAGAACTGGCGGGATTTCGCTGGCAGAAATGATGCCTAATTGTTTGATTAGTTCGACGAACCGACTGTTAATACGGCGTTTACAATCGTGATTTAATTAAAGGCGCGCATTTTTGGGCAGCAGCCAAATCAGGTATAATTACAAATTTAAGTTCCTCCCTTTTTTTTAAACTTACCTTTGCACAGAAACGAATTCTGATTTGTTGAGTTTTTTGTACGGAATTCATTTCGAATTTATTATACAAAACACAAACTTAAATATATAAATTAACAAACAGATAAGATTTAAAGACTTCGAGCACTAAAATAAAAATTTCACAGATGAGAAAATCCAAGAAAAAATTATCAATACATAGCTAAATATCCTGGAGGAAACCCATATTATGTAAAAAAAAAAATCCTAAATCGGTGGATAGAGGCTCTCTTTTAAAACCATATCTGTAATAAGAGTAAGATATAAAATAAAAAATAAGCATTAAAAGTATAACACATCGGTTATGATTCATTTATATTCTGAGTTCCCATTCTAATATTCATTTCGTCTGTAGGTGAAAAAGTTAGATAAAACTGTGATTAAAATATTCATTTATTGGTCCGTTTCGTTACGTTCTTCGATGAATCACAACATTTTTATTCTCCAGCATTGCTTTCTGCAATAAACAACCACGTAGCTTACAGGGAAAATTTTCCAACTAACCAGGGAGTAAACGTTGTCTTTTGGCAGGAGTAAATAGCATCTAATAACTACATCTGGATAGGGAATTCTCTTCTGGCTCAGCAGTATAAGGCGTAGCATAACACAAGTACTAAACAATTTGTTAAATTTGCTTATTAATAACATTTAGAGAATTAGCTTGCAGAATTGGATTTTACTACGTCACCTAGTTTTTTTTTATTATTATTTAACCCTTCCTTTAATGATATTTAATTTTTATTAACAATTTCATCAAATTTCCAAGTTTTATTCGTCAAGCACAGAAAAAAATTTTGATAAAAATTATAAATATCTTTTTCACATTCTAACCACTTATTTTTGCATTACACATTATTATTGTTACAAAATCTTTAAATCACCTTTTGTCCTTTATGTGTGTGCGACACTAAGTTTATTTCAATATCTCTGAAAGCTTAAAACTTGTAATGTTTTGAAGTTTCTAAATGTTTAGCTATGTCGAGCTCAATTCAATGGAAGGAGAAGAATTAACCCTCCATCAATAAGCTTTCGAAAGAAAAAGAAACAATAACAATATTATTCGACATAATAAAACGATTAATCGTTGCAAGTGCAATGCATACGAGGTCTGTTCAAAAAGGGTCTGTTTCTAATTACAAATGACATTGCTAAGGTAAGTAGATGTAGATGCCCATTAAGCTGCTATCTGTCAATCTACAGTCAAATTTTGATTGCTACTACGTCGAATTATCATTATTTTGTCATCATCATTATAGCTATTAGTGTTGATTTGTTTGGTTTCAGGAAGCCATAGATTGAAATAATCTGCAGAGTGAAGAAGATAAATAGTCCAATTAGCTTAGTTCTACAATGACGGCTTTCGAAAGGTCAAGAAACATTGGCAGGAATGTATAAATCAGGATTGTGACTACGTAGAGAAGTCTTAAGAATAATAAACAAAATTTATGTCTCGATTATTTTTAGTATTAATTAAAACTGTACGAAAACCTGGGATAATAATTAGAACTTTACGATGCAGTGGGTTACTTACTTCAATTTGCAGCTTCCTGAAAACAAACAAATCTACATAAATAGGTGCAGTTTACAACAATATGTACATAAGGATCAGTTAATATGCAAAATTTATTTTATCCGGAAATCTCTCGAATATTTTTAAGTAATAATTAAGACTTTACTATATACTACTTCTAAGACCAGAAACTAAGCAATAATAAAATCAATGATATTCAGAAACAATCCATAAATAACTATCTTTCCTTTTTTTATGTAACGTAATATACCCATTTAATATGACGAGAACAGTTCAAAAAGTATCTTTTTCATGACAGAGGGCGTTGTTAAGTCACATTGGTGTTACTATTGTGTTCTACCATTGTGCTAAAACAAATGTGACACTTATTCATAGGTTAGTTTTGATGTGACAGTCATTTGTTATCAAATCAAAATTTGACTGTCATCACGTCGAGTTGTTGTTTTGCATAGAATTGTCATTGTCGATGAAATTTTGATTCATCATCATACATCAGAAACCAAACAACAATTAAACCGTTGGGTTGCTCAGAGTCAATCTGCTCCAAAGAAGGCAAAAGCAGTCTCATTGGTTGGGAAAGTGATAGTGACGATTTTTTGGGATTAGAAAGGTGTCATATTAATGCACTTCTAAAAAAAAAAAGGAAAAACGATATTGCAATTAGTTAACCCATTCCTAAAATACTATTTCATAATTCTAACATGGATACTTTTTCAAACACCCTCGCATAACGAATAATTATTTAACTTTCTCAATAAAACATTGAATTTTCTGGAGAAAGCTACAAGGTCACAGGAAAGCAAAGAGGTCTCTAATTTGAATACTAAACTGCTAATATAATTTTTATTAATTAATAATCACCTTAAAAATTCTGCATGATTGTGGTAGTTATTTACGATATTGTTGACAATATACAACATTTTGACATATTTTGAATAATAAACATGAGGCAATAAATACCGTGAGGGAAACCTAATTTTATTTCATTTTCTCTATAATAGGTGTAGTATAAGGTGGATTGTTTAGATAACCTGTGAAAATTGCATGTAAACAAGTATTCGAAAGCAGTAATTGTTATTTGAATGATTTTTAATGATATGTAATTGTAACTTTCCTGTTTATTGCTCTTTTTATACATTTTGTTATCTTTTTTTATTTGAATTATTTTCCTCTTTCCTTGTGCTGATTCCTTTTCCTTTTCATTTATATTTGGAAGTAAGATGAGACATGTGCCCATTATACTACAAAATTCCTTTCCGTGGAATTTTCTGTTGTGGAGTCATTATCGCTTTTGTTATAAATGCAAAGTTTTCGACTTTTTTGACGTGTAATTATGGACTCACGGAAAACAATCCGAGAATAAATACGAGAAATAAAAAAAAGGAAAGAAAGGAAAAAAAACCTCGAACGTAATGAGAACTCAAATAGCAAATGGTTAGTGGCGAAACAAACGCGCAAAGAAATTATTGGTGCTATTAAACGGAAAATGCATCCCTTGTAGATTGCTCTTTCTGTTAGAGAGACGATTTGTAGCTTTGAATCAAAAAAAAAAAAATTATCCCCGAAGTTTTCCCACAATACAAGCAAATAAACAACGGCACGTTAAAAAAAACATCTACTTAGAAAGAGAAAGAATGACCATTAGTTTTGGTACTTCACTAACAGCACTGTTTCTGTTTTGCACGTGCGCCTGAGTTGCCAGGTTCGCTAGACAAGTAAATGAAAGTTTTGGGCGAGCAATTACCTAGTAATTGTTGAAAAATCCTCGTTCAGTGATAAATTAGGCGGCGTCAGCACCAGACGTGGAGTTTGCCATATTTTTTGACCTCGGAAAATACGCTACTTAAAAATGAGAAACGATTCTGACACCGCCACGTGGAATAAGTGGCGTGTAAAGCGCGCCACAATTCGATAAAACTGCGACCGCTATTTAAAACGCCAAACGGTAATTAAGCGCTCCTTTGCCTTGCCTCTTTTGTACAGCGGCGGTTGCGCAGGTTTTCATTTTGTTGGCTTTGGCAACAGTTTTTGAAAAAGTTTGAATCTCCCTTCCAGCCAATGGGATCGCGCAATTTTTCATTCCCTACTTTTCAGAGGCATTCCGCTTTTGCTAAACAGGAGTTTTCGTGTGCAGGGTATAATAGATGACGTACGGTAACTCATGCAAAAAAGTTTGCTTTATAATCCATGGCGGGCTCTACTTTAGGCCTATTTTTGCTTAAACCCTCCGTCATCCAATTATTTCCGCTAACTTGAGTAGATTTAGTATGGTCATTAATTGTGTCAACATGTGAAAGGATTTAATTAGTATCCCAGGTAGAGCATTAGTTTCGGAGTATATTTATCATCTGCGTGAAAGGGATTGGCACACTGCATTCTTTGATGTCTCTGTCTTGCGTTGCTTTATCCAAGCGGTACTTTATTATAAGGCGGTACAACAACTGAATTTAAATACATCTATTAACATGTCTTAACCAACATGTAATAAATTATAGTTATTCAATTTCATATGTTAGTGTCATCATGATCGACGATATAAATTCTTATAAATATTTGTTGATTATTATATAGCCCACTTTTTAAACATCATTAAAGAATAAGCTGAATTGTTTAAGAATTTAATTACATATAAACTATATTATACAGTTAAAACTCAGACGTTTTAAGTTCACACTCTCAAATGATCTCGATAGTAAAGTGGTTATAGTGCCGAGTTTCGAGGCTAGAGATATTCAAATCGCGATTCAGTTTCAAACCTAACTTTGTCAAAGACTTTACATGCGGAATATAGTAAGGAAGGTAGAGTTTAATGGCGCAAGAGTCAAATGTTCCTATGCTGATCTATACAAGGAGTAACCTGACTTTTGGAAAATGAAAAAAAAAAGTAAAAATTAATTGGCAAGGAAAAGGGTCAAAAATAAAGAAGGATCGTTAGGGTATCCCGGAGGCGCATCACCTGTATTTATCAAAGACCGTAAATCTCATGGGAAGAAAAAATATCACGAGGACTCCTCGGGGTTATGATGTCCGTCTTATTAAACATGGAAGCCCCTGAGGGACAAGGGTGAAAATTGCACAACATACTTAAGCTCCAGAATCTTCAAATAGACTTTCATGGGATTTTGGAAATAAATGTACCACTCATCTCCACTTTGAACCGCCTCAAATGTCAGCCTCATCACTTGACTATGGTTAAAAGTTTATAAAACAAGATATCAACAGCCCACGAGTTGATCTAGAGCAGGGAGGGGCAAACTGAGGCCGGCGGACCAGCTCCGGCCCACAGGAAATTAAATAGTATAGATATACTAAAAAATGAAATAAACAAATATAAAAAACATATATGTGGAAGTTTGGACTATGAAGTATCAGTTCAGACGCATTCATAATTTGTTTGTAGCTTTTGAGATTCGTTTGTTATACTTTCGACTACGAAACTGATGAAAGAGATCTGACATGGCTTTAAAATACAATTGGACCTTGTTAACACCCGATTCAGTAACACGCGAGTCTACTTTACACGTGGTTTTACTGTGGCTCCTTCGATATGCAATGCCTTGTGATATTACTCCTAGACATTGAGGCATCAAAATTCTTATTTCTCTTATGAAAACCAGATTATTTTCGCTCGAATGACGTCATGACTTCCTATTGAGAGTATGTAAAAATAACTCCCCCCCCCTTTCAATTAACTTTATTTCTTTATCAATTTTTTCCTTTTTTTACCATTTTCTTCAATTTCGAACCTCAAATCTTTGGGTTCAGAAAGAAAATTGGTCTGAGCTCTTTCCCACTTCTCTTAGTAACCGTACCAAAAGGGATTTCCCCTTCGGGCTAGTTATTAAGGCGTTTTAAATTCTGCTGTCGTTGTTGAAGAGAGCCTCCACAACACTATAAACATAATGCAAGTTGAAAAACGGAACTTATAATTATTTTCAATTACCCTTAATATATAACGGTTCGGTATTACTTCCTTCTCCTGCCATTATTAATACCGTTTTGAGAGTTACTAATCAACATAGTCTCTAAAGAATTCTAATCAATCAGAAACACAATTTGAGTTTGTTAGGGTATCCAAATAATCAAAAAATGATATAAATACTTAATCAAGTCTGAGGAATTGAGTCCTATTTACGTCTGAATACATCATCCCATCTTCCTATAATAAGCAATTACTTATTTGTACTGAACCAATAAGGGTCGATTCCTTAGCCAAGCATCATATGAGGGTTCGACTTGCTGATCCTTTGCAGATCCTCTCTATGTTCCCTCCTAAAGATCCATACTCAGCGTAGATGTTATGCTGATGTCCTCCATTTATCATTTCAGCTCACGATCACTAACAATAACCCATATGTGTAAAACGCTTTCCTCCTTATATATATGCATCTGCTCAGTTATATTCACTTCATTTCAATAATTCTATTCTTATCTACATGAGTCATGTTTCATTCATTGGGAAAGAATCCTCGATATAGAAGCATCACGTAAAAGCTCCCAAGGGATTAGTAGAAGAGAAAAGCGCAAGAGAGTCCAGCTATAACCACATTAAAAGTTAAAACTACATTGGCATATATTATCTTTTTAAATAAAATTGAAGTCTTACAAATTAATGGCCTCGTTTATTTATTGGAATAGGTAGGATTTTGATTATTTTTTCCCCTCCAATTACTACATTCCGTAAAGAGTGAGACAAAATATAATTCACAGGGTTTTCTTCCACAATCCCCCCCCAGAGATAAAAAAAAAAAGAATACGACTAAATCATGAGAAAATAGTTAAAATGTTGGTTCACAATGATATTGTACTGGATGTAACTAAAAAGAAACTAATGTTTTGCTATAAAAAACTTTATTTTTTATTCATCACAATTTTAACATTATCCCCTTCAATATACACCCCTCTACGATTCATACACTGCGAAATTTCCCATTGGACAAAGCAGTATTGGAAATCATTTTCTAAAAGCATGTTCATGGTCTCCTCGGTTTTTTTTCCTTTAACAGCACGAATGTCTCAAATCTCGTTCTTTTCAGTGCTGATTTTACCTTAGGGGATAGAAAAAAGTCACATGGGGTAAGGTCAAATAAATAGATTGGATGTTCCAACACAGAGACCTTACGCTTACCCAAACACTTCTTGATAAACAATGCAGTAGGAGCTGGGGCGTTGGCCCTGGATTGTTTTTTTCACAATTCGCCCAAGATCTGCTCAAAAGATTATTTGCAGATTTCTACGGTTTCAACAATTGCAAAAATACTTAACCGACAGCGTTTTCGGTTCAAAATATTGATTTTTTCAATGCTTTTGTCCGTTGTTGTCGTGGTAAGGCGTCCTGGACGCGGGTCATCTACAATCTCTTTCCGTCCCTCCATTCAAACACCTTAGTGAATGATAAACATTCATCACCGTATACTTCTTTTAACAAAGAATGAGTTTCTATGATGGATTTTCTGCATTTCAGAGGATATTTCATACTAAAAAGTAGCTTTTTTAAAACATTTAAGAAAATTTTGACGGGCTACAGAAGCAAGGTCAGAGGCGAACGCAGGTCACTTCTCAATTTAAGGGTCCGTAGTTGACTGAGGGGAAGGAATGGAAAGAGGTGTCACGTGTCTCGATCAGGTACCGTTTGATCTTATCACACGTTCTGTTAATTTGTAGATCAATCAGTCCGGTTATTTTTTAGTCCTTCTTGTATGAGCCAGCTTATTGAGATTTAATTCATATGATTCCACGTATAATCTAAAACCTCAAAGAAAAACACTCGGACACCTGCTTCCAAATGTTTAGTTACCTTTCTATTTTGACCAATTTGTTCAATGGCTTGGGTGATCAATTTACAAAGAGTGTATCTTAAATCTGCATTCTAAGTAATAGATCAATGCTAGGAAATTAAAAAAAAAATGCAAAGATAAAAATATGTTATTCGAAACGCAGGAAAAAACATACTTGTATCACTCATAATTGATAATATTCACATCATTTAGCATATAAATAGATATTTATTCGTCTGTAAAGGGAGATTTTTTGAGTTTGCCTTTATGAATAAATTTTCGAAATGTTCCTTTGTTTAGTTATTCAAAATTTTTCGTTAATTATCTAGTTGTGTTCATTGCAATAATATTGCCTAATACAAATAGTAGAATGTGCTTCCATGTTTACAGCTATCTCTCTATTTTGACAACTTTGTACCAATCTATGGACTATCAATTTACAAAAATTATCTCTTAGTTCTGTTCTTTCAATAATAGATAAATGTTACGAATTTAAAATTGTTAAAATACAAAAATGTTTTTCTTGAAGTACGACACAAATATAACCTCATAAATGATTACAATGCCTTTACTAATAGATTATCATTCGTCCGAAAAGTGAATTTTGAGCTTGCCTTTAAGAATGGTTATCTGAGATGTTCCTTTTTTGGTAAGTATTCAAAAACACTAATCAACCATCATGTTATAATTGTAGTAGTATTGAATGGCGTAAATTGTGTTGTTATTAGCATTTAGCTGCAAACAGTTTGGTTCATAACTTGTTAGGGCGTTTCGCACAAGCTCAGTTAAAGAAAGATCAGTTAAAACAAACCAAAAATTGTTTTAAACGCGGAGTTTAGCTGGAGGCGAAAATTTATTGTGGAGATAAAAATTCGAAGTTCCTATAGAATTTTTTTTTGGTCCCACACAAAGTTATCAGTTATCATGTAATCGAACAAGCTCTTTTTAAGAAATAGTTACTGAAATAGTGCCATTTTGTGGGGGGAGGGAGATAAATAAAAATCTTGTTGTTTTCCCTACAGTAACGGTTACTATGGCTGTTGCTCAGGTCAACACGTGATCACGTGATTGAAACAACCATCTTGAGGAAAAATTCAAAAAAAATTGCCATTTAGGGGAGGGAGAAATCAAGAGTAAACGAAGGCAATTTAAAAATTTTCATCTGGCAATACTAAATAATCAGCTCTTTCAAATATTCCTTTCAGAAATGTGGCTTCCAAAAGAAGTTGCCCATCCGTGTTGTATGGTAACCGTACTTTGTGTACCACCGTGTACAATGATGGGTGTACAATTGTTAACATTTCGAATCACTTAATTCTAACCACTTACGCTCATTATATATTATAAAAATAATTTCTTTTTCCTTTTTTATTTCACTTATCGTAGTTTAAACGTTCCATAATGTTATTTATAAACAATGAAATTACTCGAAACACTGAGTCAGGAAAGAATTTTAGGGTCGAGTTTTGTGCTCAGAGACAAATTTATGAAAGGTGAATAGTTCCATTTCGGTAAAAAAATTGTTTATCAATGCAATATGCAAACGTATAACACCTTTAATTTAAGTATCAATCATTAATTACATTGTAACACATCAATGAAAGAAAACAAATATTACATTTCTAGAAAATCAGTCAAAGCCACGTTGGGTTCGGACTCATAGATTCATTAAGTAAAGGTGTCAGTTCATCATTTTTTAATGATACTTAATTGATTTTAATAACTCTCAGTATCATTTAAGAATAATCGAAAGAGTAAAAACCTTCATATCTCGTTTCCATTAGCAGAATTAGCATTTATATTACCTTCATTACCTTCATCTAATGTCAGAAATGATCATTTGGTGTTTGGATTCCATCAAAAACCATAAATCAGCAAAGTTTTGGTAACTAAATAACTATCATCATTAAGATGGTGGTTGTTTAGTAATCCAGAAGAAAAATCCTTTTTTTCCAGAACTTTATTAAGCAAATCACGAGATAAGAATTAATGATATTCATTTTTATCTTGTTATCTTCTGAGATGTAGCCAAATAATGATAATCTAGATTTCCTTTAAATAGAACAGGCAAATGGAAAGCGTTACATAATGTTTTGCCGATTACCATACATATTACTCTTACAATCTTACATAAGAGATAATGTGTCAATCACGAAGCTCTTTTTCTGAATTCCCATGGAAATGTAGAGCATTTGCACGCAAAACTATACAGATATTAAGAGGCAATTTGTCAGCTATTACAGAGAGAATGTTAATAATTATCATTGATAGATATATTTAGTTCTATGCGGTTGATTAACATAAATTTCTTAAATATCTTTGATAAGACTTCTCCTGATTTCTGTAGTAGTCCAAGAAATGCACATAGCCGCAAGCTTCTAATTTAAGAAGATAGTTTATTCATTCACCAGAAAAACTCGAGATGAATTTTAATTTAATATTAACGTTCATTCCAATTCAAATTTTGATCTTACACTAAAACGAGTTTTGAATCAAAATTTCTGCATCATGTGTATGAAGCAATTTATGCTAACTGCCTCATACATACATATTATATACATACATACATACATACATATATATATATATATATATATATATATATATATATATATATATATA